>JAQZBX010086196.1:0-13027 GCA_029593785.1 Cabassous unicinctus | reverse complement strand
GGCAGCAGGCGGGGGCAGAGGCGGGTGACAGTATCTGCATTGAATACAGGCAGAGGAGGCAGTGCAGGCCCTGGGGACAGGAAGCCTTGGGTCAGGGGCGGCACCCCCACCGCCCGTGCCCCCTGGCGGCTCGGGGCTCCCCGGGGCTGGCTGAGGGTCAGCGTGGAGAGAGGCCGCTGGGCGAGGCTCCGACAGCACCAGGCCCCCACGTGGATGGCAGGCCTGATGTGGCCAGAACTGCTGCCCCATGGGAAGGCTGTGGCCCACGCCCCGCAGAGGACGCTCCACCGCCGTCGAGAGCAGAACGCGGTGTGGGCAGCGCAGCAGGCCTGGGGGGCGGTGACGCCCGAAGGCAACTCCCTGCCGCCACCTTTTAACAGCCCAGGGTCGGGGAGGCGTCTGCGTCCTTGGGTCCCGGGAGGGGAAAGGGGAACTGGTGATGTCAGGGACGGGCCTCTGACCGATCAGCCGACGGGCACATATTCTGCGCCTGCTGTGTACCTCACACACGGCGGGCAACTGAAGAGGCCTCAAGAGCATGGCCTGTGGTCCCCGATGTGGGATCCTCAAGCCTGGTCAGGAAGGGAAGGCTACTGATGGGCCACGAGTGCTGTCCCCAAGGTAGTCAAGGAGGGCTTCCTGGAGAAGGAAGGACAGGAGGCTGGCCCTGGAGGCGGCGTCAGGGTGAGGAATCACCTGAGAAAGTGCAGGGGCAGCAGCAGCCTGGTTGGGAGCACGAGGAGGCCCGCGTGGTCTGCGCCAAGGTCAGTGTAGGACACATAGGGATGCGGGGGTGGAGGGACGCGGGGGTGGGAGAGAAGGCTCCAGCGAGCCTCTTGACTTTCCTGAGCCGCATCTCTGTGACTGCCCGGCGGGAGGGTGAGGACCCTGCCTTAGGGGGACACCAGTGTCCCCCTAATCTCAGCAAAGATTGCTCTTATTAAGGGAAAAAGGAAAACCTCCCGGGCCCAGGGACCAGAGGCTGGTGGCGAAAGGGATGGCGTCTTGGAGGAAGCTTAGGGTGCGGCAACTTGGTCTCAGGTGGAGCCGCTGGGGAAAGCTGCAGAGCAGAGCCGGCACTTGCTGGACAGGCACTGACAGGTGGAGAGGGGTGCACCAGAGAGGCAGGGACGGCGGGGCAGGCGCAGCAGGAGACAGGCCCAGGGGCCTGGAGCCCTCCTGGGTAGGAGCCCGGGGGTCGTGGGTCAGGGGCAGCCACCCCGAGGCGGACCTCGAAGCACCTGCTGGCCGAGGACCGCACCAGAGTCTCCGAGAGGGAGTCCCTGGAGAGGACGGTGTGAGGGGAGGCCTGGACGGGCAGCTTGGGGTCGTGAAGAGACCAGGGGCAGTTCAAGGGTAGCAGCTGAGTTCAGGGGCGGGTGGGCAGGTGGCCACGCGGCCCTGGACAGAGCGCCAGGATGGGCCGCCTGGTGATTCTGCAGCAGGGGCGGCCACACCAAGGTCAGGCCAAGGCAGGGCCAGACAAGCGGTGGGTGCAGGGGGCGCTGGGCAGGTGGTGGCCAGCGAGCAGGAGGGGTCCACACAGCCCAGGACCTCTGGGCGCCTTCGTGGAAAGCCCGGGCCTCACGGGCAGGTGGAGGGCCGCGTGGAGGGCGGGGGCAGGGGCAGCCTGCACCCTTGGGGGCTCAGGGACTCCTGGGCCTGGCTGCAGCCTGGTTGCAGATGGGGGTACGCCCAGCCACCGTGTGAGGAAGCCAGGCAGGAGGCAGGCGCGCAGGGGCCAGGGTGGAGCCAAGGCAGGCAAAGGCCTCCCCATTCAGGCCCCTCGGTGTCCTGACACCTGAGACTGCAGGGTGCAGAGGCCCCTCCCGGACTCCCACCTGCTGTAAAGCCACGGTGGCCGCTGGAGGTTGAGGCAGGACCGCTGGTCTCCTGCCCCAGTGGGGAGCGGGCAGGGGGCCAGGCTGAGCACCCTGCTTTGTGCGCCTCTGAGCGTCGGCCGTTGCTGAGGGTGCCAGCCCACCCCTCCCAGGCTCAGACGCCCCCAGTCCTCTCCCTGCCCCCTCCAGGCACCTGTGCCTTTAAGAGCTGTCGCCCCCTCGCTGCTTCCACACAGCCTCTCTCCCCCTGGATAGGTTCTGACAATTAGCACCTCCCCGGCAGCTGGTGCAGGCTCGGGTGTGGGGTGCGTGTGCACACGAGGTGATTGGAGCCGAGCTTTTCCCCGTCACTGAAATTTACATTGAACCACAAATTAATTTCATAATTTTTCCTCTCTAATTATGCCAACATCTGCTGCAAAGCCAAGCTGTGCACATGCATTTTAATATTCTCTCCCCTCCTCTCCCCGCACAGCAGCCCTGTCTGTCTCTGCACTGAACTTTTCGATAATTATCACCAAGGGAAGATCTTGACTTGCATTCCTCTTGCCTTTTGTGGGAGGAGAGGGAGAGAGAGAGAGAAGAAGAGAGAGAGGGAAGGAGAGAGCGAGACAGGGAGAGAGGGAGAGACAGAGAGGGAGAGAGGGGCCGGGGGAGACGGGGGCAATGAGAGGGGAGAGGCAGAGAAAGAGGGAGGGAGGGGAGACAGCAGAGGAAGAGCAGCAGACAGGCCTCCTGCCAGTGTCTCGGGGAGAGCTGGGGGCTGGGGGAGGCAGTCTCCGGGTCTGCAGGGAGAGAGAGAGAAGCAAGGACACAGGGAAGGGAAGGGGAGAAGGGAGATGGCGGAGGGAGCGGTGAGGGAGGGGGAGAAGGCCGCGGGGGAAGGGGAGCACACGCTCCCCAAGGAGCCCACCCATGCTGGCTGGGGCGCGCTGCGAGGCGGTGCGAGCCTGGCCTCTGCTGAGGCCCTTGGGGTGCCCTGGTGCCGCCCCGGGCGGCGTTCTGCCTGGGCCCCCGGCGGGGGGCTGGCTGTGGCCGTGAGTATGGTGCCACCCCAGCCTCTGACAAGGAAGGTTCAGGGGTCTGGGAAAGAACTGGACCCTCCTCCCTGACCGCACAGCTGGCCCCTGCCTCCCCCTGCTGACGCGCGGGGTGCCAGCCTGAGTGCGGTGCCCACAGCCTGACAGGGGTCGGAGCGAGTGTTCGCCTAGGCCACCCAGACCAGGGTCTCTTTATCTCCAGCCTCAGGGCCTCACACAGAGCAGGTGGGCAATGACTTTTTGGTTGAATACTGGATAAATGAATGAAATAATGGAACACGTGACTGAACTTCCCGGGGCCCATGTCCTTTGTCTAGAAGACAAAGGGGCTGGGTCTCTGAGAGCCAGGGACCCCGTCTTCACCTTTAAACGCCCACCGCACCCAACTGAGAGGTCAGCCATGCTGGGAGAGCAGACCCTTTACTTTAGCCGTGACCCAGAGAAACACTTACTGAAGCCACAACGGGCTTTTGGATACAGCCCAGGGTCCCTGGCCCTTGAGACATTCACAGCCAGGAGGATGTGCCAACAGCCAAGACCCCTGTGGAAACATGACAAGGCTCTCTGGTGGGACCATTCCTCCATGCAGGGTCGGAGAAGATTTCATTGAGGATGAAATGTGGCATCTGAATGGGGTCTTGAGTCATGAGAAGGGTTTTTTTTTACTTTATTTTATACATTTAATAATTGAAAATATAAACAATTAAAAACTAAAAAGTAAACACAGATGAATAAATATATACATTCATGAGAAGGGTTTTGATGTGTGGAGTTGGGATGTCCTTGGAAAGGGTATTACAAATGGCAGGAAAGTAGGTCATAAAAGTAGACGGTAGGTTTCTGCATCCAGCCATGACAAAAAGGAAAAAGTGGTATTGGACTTTGCCTCCTGCTATAAACAACTATTTAACTGGACAAAATGTATTAGGCAACTGTCAGGCAGTGGACAGCAAACAGGGCAGGCTGTGATCCCTGAGCTCTACTCACATCAGAATTCCATCTGGAAATACTTTCCAAACCACAGCACAAGGAAATGGAGCCCCAACATAATGCAGTGGACTCTCTAGATAGAAGAAACAGGTAAAGTTTGGGGATGCTGAGGTGTCTGCAATTTGCAGGGAGCAGGGAGAAGGGAGCTGTGCAAGGGAGGCAGCCAGGAATGTTCACAGAAGGCCCCTGAGTCTTTGTCTGAACACTAGACTGTAGCTGTGCCAGGAAGGACTCCACAAGGCTGGCAGAGACCCACTGCTAGGGGCTGTGAATTTATCATGGAAAGCCTGGAGGGACGCACAGAACCTGAGACAAACAGCTAGAGTGAAGGAACCTCCCTGAAAATCCTAGGCACTGAGTTTAGAACCTAGAAAATCACATCTTAGGAATAGGACCATCCTAGCCCTAGGGGAAGGATTGTGGAGAACCTGCCCTAACAAAGCCTTAAACCAAGCTTTGACAGATGAAACCAAGCTGCCAGTAAACTAACTCTGTCAGAACAAAACTCAATACTCTTTAAAGGAAGGTAGCATGATCCATACTCTCAACAATATAGCAATTAAAATGTCCAGCATACAGTAAAAAATTACTAGGCATGAAAGAAGCAGGGAAATGTGACCCGTAATTAGGAAGGAAAAAAAAGTTAACAGAACAGATCCAGAGATCACAAGATGTTGGATTTAGAAGAGAAGGATTTAAAAGAAAAGAAAGATGAATGAACAGACATATCAACAGAGAATGGAAACTCTAAAACTTAAAAATACAGTCTCTGAAATGAAGACTTCACTGGATGAGCCCAGCAGCAGATTAGATTGCAGAAGAAATGATTAGTGAAATTGATAAATTTTTTTAAAAATCCAAATTTAAGAACAGAGAGAAAAATTCTTGAAAAAAAATTAAAGAACCTCAGTGACCTATGGGACAATATCAAAGAGTCAAACATATATATACACATACATTTATAACTGAAATCCCAGAGGGAGAAAAAGAGGTTGGGAGAGAAAAAAGTATTTGGTAACTGAAAATTTTCCAAATTTCATTAAAAATACCAACCCACGAATCAATAAATCCCAAGCAGGATAAACATAAAGAAAACTAGAGCCTCTGCTTCAGCAGTGATCCAGAGAAACATTTATTGAAGCCATAACAGATTTTTGGAATACAGTCCAGAGCCCCTGACCTTTGAGGTGTTCATAGACAAAAGGCAGATGTGCCAAGAGTGGGACTGTGATAAGGCTCTCAGGTGGGATTGTTCAGTAAACAGTCAATTTACTAAAACCAAAGATAAAGTCACCATCATAAAAGCAACCGGTGAAAAAAGGACACACTGCATACATGGGAACAAGGATAAGAAATCTTTTGAGTTTTCATAAGAAACAATACAAGTCAGGAGACAATGGCATGGCATCTTTAAAAGGTTTAAAGGGAAAAAACATGAACTTAGAATTCTATATTCAGCAAAAAATGTCCTTCAACACTTAAAGTGAGGGGAGCGGATGTAGCTCAAGTGATTGAGCACCTGCTTCCCATGTACCAGGTCCCCGGGTTCGATACCTGGTATCTCTGATAAACAAAACAAACAAATGAAGAAACCAGCTCTTACTGGGGAGCAGATGTAGCTCAGTGGTTGAGCGCCTGCTTCCCATGTAGGAGGTCCTGGGTTCAATCCCTGGTACTCCTGAAAAATAAACAAACAAAACAAAAACTAAAGGAGAGGAAGGGAGGCTTATGGGAGGATGGCAGAGAAGGAAACTCCAGGAACTCAGTCCTGTCACAAAAACAGCAACTGAACTGGCAAGAACTGTGTGGATCACCTACTTTTGGGACTCTGGAATCTAGGGGAGCACTGTGCAGCATCCAGGGAGGAGCCAGAGGAAGACACTGGTGAACTATGGTGAGCACAAGTGAGTTCTGGCCTCCAGGCAGCAGCTGCCAGCCCATCCCAGCCGTGCAGGCAGCAGTGGGGCTGCAGCCTGGGCTCATGCTGGCAGGGTGGGCTATAAGGACTCAGGCCTCCAAAATCTGGGGGGTGTGGTCAGATCTCTGACCACTGCTTTGCAGGGTGGGGGCAGGGAGGCTCTGGGGCCACTGTTCCAACCCTCATTGGAGAGAAACGCAGCATGGGAGTCTTAAAGACACAGTACCTTTTTTTTTTTTTTCCTAACATTGACATTTTCTACTTCTCATTTGGGAGCAAAAATGATTGGGAAACTCACAAGTTGAGGGCTCCAGCCCTCAACAACAGCAAAACAAAACAAACAAACCAAAAAACTCCTTGCAGTCCCAGAGGAGAGGAAGAACCAGATCTCCAGGGTTATAACACTACTCAGAATGTCCACTTCACCACAAAAAAATCTACAAAATACACAAAGAAACAGGGCGATTCACAGTAAAATAAGCATTTGCCAGAAACCATGCCCAAGGAAGCACATACATTGGAATTACTAGTCAAAAACTTTAAATCAGCCATCTTAACTATGTTCAGTGAGCTATAGGGATCCACATCCAAAGAGCTAAAGGGATTAGGAAGACCTGTCTGGACAAAATAAAGAGATGGAAACTGTAAAAAAGGAGCCAAACAGATTTTGGAGCTGCAAAGTATGGTAACTGAAATGAAAGTTCATTACATGGATTCAACAGCAGATTTGAACAGGCAGGAGAAAGGATCAGCAAACTTAAAGATAAGAAAAGAATTATCCAGAATGCGGAGGAGAAAGAAAACATAATGAAGAAAAGTGAAGAGAGCCTGAGGAACTTGTGGGACACCATCAAACACACCAGCATCCGCACCATTGGAATCCCGGAAGGATGCGAGAGAGAGAAAGGGACAGAAAAAGTGTTTGAAGAATAACGTCTGGAAACTTCTCAAATCTGATGAAAGTCCTTCCATCCAGGAAACTCAATGAAATGCAGCCAGGACAGACTTTAAGAGATCTTCAACAAGACACATTATAGCAAAACTGTCAAAATCCAAAGACAAAGAGGATTTTGAAAGCAGCAAGAGAGAATTGACTTTTTCTTAATATAAGGGATCCCCAATAAGGTTAAGAGTGGATTTCTCCTGAGAAAACATGGAGGCCAGAAAACAGTGAAATAGCATATTTTAAATCCTTAAAAAATGATCAACCATGAATTCTAGATCTGGAAGAATTATTTTTTCAAAAATGAAGGAAAAAATGTAAAATACTTAAAAATGAAGGAGAAATTAAGGCATTTACAGTTAAACAAAAGCTGAAAAAGTACATAATCAGAAGACCTGCCCTACAAGAAATCTTAAAGGACCTTCAGGTTGACATAAAAGGACCCTAGATAGTAATTTGAAGCAATAAGAAGAAATAAAGAATATTGGTAAAGACAACTATATTGGTAAATATAAAATCCTGTATTACTGTACTTTTGGTTTGTAACTGTTTTTTCCCCTATAAAACTTAACAGGTAAATGTGGAAAATAATATTTTAAATCTATTTTAATGGGGCATACCTTGTATAAAGATTAAATTTGAAACAATAAAAAATATAAAGGAGGAGAGACAGAGATATATAGGAGTAGAGAGTTTTTATATTACAGAAACTAGGTTGGTGCCAGCCAAAACAGGTTGTTATTATTTAATGTTGTTCATTGTAACTACAAAGGTAACAACTAAGAAAATGACTGAATATTATAGAGAAAAGGAAAGAAAAAGGGAATCAAAATGGTACATTACAAAAAGTAACTAAATACAAATCCATCTAGATACTGTCTAAAACTGACGCATGTTAGGTATAAAGAAACAAAAAGGTTGAAGGGAAAAGATATTCCATGCAAACAATAATCAACAGAGAGCCAGAGTGGCTATATTTTGCCAGACAATATAGAGTTTAACTCAAAAAATATTTTAAAAGATGAAGAAGGACATTATATATTGATAAAAAGGTTCAATCCATCAGAAAGATAACAATCATAAAAAATATATGCACTTCACAAGATAGCCGCAAAACATATGGAGCGAAAAATGAGAGAACTGAGGGGAGAAATAGATAGTCCTACAATAATTGTTTGAGACATCAATACACAACTTAAACTAATTGATAGAACTTCTAAAACTGGAGAACAATAAGAAAATAAAGGACATGAACAACATTATTAACCAATTAGACCTAATGGACCTTACTCAACTACAGCACAATACATACTCTTCTCAAGTGTACATGGAACATTTTTCAGGATAGACCATATGTTAGGCCACAATCAAACATAATACATTTAAAAATACTGAAATCATACAAAGTATCTTCTTGGACCACAATGGAATAAAGGTAGAAACCAATAACAGAAGGAAAACTGGTAAATGTACAAATACATGAAAATTAAACAACACATTATTGAACAACCAATTGGGTCAAAGAAGAAATCACAAGGGAAGTTAGGAAATATCTTGAAAAGAACAAAAATACAACATACCAAAACTTATGGGATATGGTGAAGGCAATGCTCAGAGGGAAAGTTATAGCTCTAAATGTCTACATTAAAAAAGAAGATCACAAATCAATAACCTAACTCCGCACATATAGAAATGAGAGTAAGAAGAGCAAACTAAACCAAAATCACTAGAGTGAAGGAAATAGTAAGGATTGACCAGAGAAATGAAATAGAATAGAAAAACAATAGAGAGAATCATCAGAACCAAAGTTGGTTCTTTGAAAAGATCAACAAAATTGACAATACTTTAGCCAGACTGACAAAGAAAAAAGGAGGATAAAATAACTAAAATCAGGATTGAAAGTGGGGACATTACTACTGACCTTACAGAAATAAAAAGGATTATAAAATAATACTATGGATAATCATATGCCAACAAATTAGAAAGCCTGAATGAAATGGACAAATTTCTTGAAAGATACAAATTACCTAATATGACACAAGAAGAAATAGAAAATCTCAACAGATCTAAAACAAGTAAAGAGACAGAATCAGTAATTAAAAACCTCCACACACAAAAAAATTCCAGGATCAGATGGTTTCACTTCTAAATTCTACCAAACATTTAAAGATTTAACAACCAATCCTTCTCAAACTCTTCCAAAAATAGAAGACAAGGGAATACTTCCTAACTTATTCTTTGAGGCCAGCATTGTTCTGATATCAAAGCCAGAGAAAAATAGGACAAGAAAATAAAACTATAGACCAATATCCCTTTTGAATATAGGTGCAAAAATTCTCAACAAAATAATGGCAAACCAAATCCAGCAGTATATTAAAAGGGATATACACCAAGATCAAGTGGGATTTTATTTCAGGATTGCAAACATGGTTCACCGTAAGAAAATCACTGTAATACACTACATTAATAGAAATAAGGATAAAAACCACATGATCATTTCAACTGATGCAGAAAAGTCATTCAACAAAATCCAATATCTTTCATGATTAAAAAAAAAAAAAACAGTAACAAAACTAGGAATAGAAGGGAACTTTCTCAACATGATAAAAGGTATTTATAAAAAACCAACAGCAAACACCATACTCAATGGTGAAAGACTGGAAGCTTTACCCCTAAGATCAGGAACAAGACAAGGATGCCCACTGTCACCACTGTTATTCAACATTGTATTAGAAGTTCTAGCCAGAGCAATCATACAAGAGAAAGAAATAAAAGACATCCAAATTGGAAAGGTAGAAGTAAAACTTTCCCTACTTGCAGGTGGCATGATCCTATATATGGAAAATCTTGAAATTTCCACAACAAAGCTACTAGAGCTAATAAACAAATTCAGAAAAGTTGCAGGATACAACATAAAAAAGGAGAAGTCAGCTAGGTTCCTATACACTGGTAATGAACAATCTGAAAAGAAAATCAAGAAAACAATTCCATTTACAATAGCATCTAAAAGAATAAAATACCTAGGAATAAATTTAAACAAGGAGGTGAAAGACTTGTACACTGAAAACTACAAAACATTGCTGAAAGAAATTAAAGACCTAAATAAATGGAAAGACATACCATGTTCATGGATTGGAAGAATGAATATTATTAACATGTCACTACTGCCTAAAGCAATTAGAAATTCAATGCAATCCCTATCAAAATTCCAGCAGTTTTTTTTTTTTTTTGGTGTTTTTTTTTTGTTTGTTTTTTACAGAAATGGAAGAGCTGATCCTCAAAATCATATGGAATTGTGAGGGCCCCAAATAGTCAAAACAGCCTTGAAAAAGAAGTACAAATTTGGAGGACTCACACATCCTGACTTAAATTCTTATTACAAATCTACAGTAATTAAAACAGGATGGTATTGGCATAGGGATAGACATACAGACCAATGGAATAGAATTGAGAGTCCAGAGGTAAATCCATACATCTATGATGAGTTGATTTTTGACAAGGGTGCCAAATCAACCCCATGGAGAAACAATAGTCTCTTCAACAAATGCTTCTGTGACAACTGAAAATCCACATGCAAATAAATTAATGTGGACCCCTAGGTCTCACCATATACAAAGATTAATTAAAAATGGATCAACAACTTAAATATAAGGGCTACAACTACAAAATTCTTAGAAGAATATCTAGGGAAATATCTCCAAGACCTTGTAGTGACAAAGGATTTTAAAGATTTTACACCAAAAGCAAAGCAACAAAAGAAAAAATAGGTAAAATGGACTTCATCAAAATTTGAAAAACTTTTGTGCATGAAAGACATTAGCAAGAAAGTGAAAAGACAACCAACAGAATGGGAGAAAATGTTTGGAAACCATATATCTGATAAGGGCTTAATGTCCAGAATATATAGCAAACTTCTACAACTCAACAACAAAAAGACAAACAACTCAATTTTTAAAATTGGGCCAAGGACTTGAATACACATTTCTCCAAAGAAGATAGTCAAATGACCAATAAAAATATGGAAAGATTCTCACCATCATAAGCCACTAGAGAATGGAAAATTAAAACTAAAATGAGATACCCCTTCATACCTACTAGGATGGCTATTATTTTAAAAATGAAAATAGCAAGTGTTGGTGAGGATGTGGAGAAACAGGAACCCTTGTACATTGCAGTGGGCATGTAAAACGGTGCAGTCTCTGTGGAAAACAGTTTGACAATTCTTCAGAAATTTAAAAATAGAATTACCATATGACCCGGCAATTCCGCACCTAGGTATATACCCCAAAGAATTGAAAGCAGGGACTCAGACAGATATTTATATACCAATGTTCATTGCAGCATTATTCACAGAAGCCAAAAGGTGGAAGCAGCCCAAAGGGTCCACCCACAGGTGAATGGATGAATAAAACGGGGTCTGACCATGCAATGGAATATTATTCAGCTGTAAAGAGAAATGACGTGCTACAATATGGATGAAACTTGAAGACATCATGTTGAGTGAAATAAGCCAGACACAAAAGGACAAATAGTGTATGGTTTCTCTTATGTAAAATACTTAGAATAAGCAAATTCATAGAGAAATAAAGCAGAAGAGCAGTGACCAGGGGTGGAGGGAGGGGAAAGGGGAGTCATAGCTAAACGGATATGAGTTTTGGTTTGGGATGATGTAAATAGTCTGGAATAGATATCGGTGACACTCACACGGGATTGTCAATGCAATAATGTCAAAGAATTGTCCACTTAAAATGATTAAAATAATTTTTATATTATGTATATTTTAACACAACTAAAAATAAATTACTTTTATGAAAGGAAAAATAAGTGAAACCACTTTTGATTAATTTCCATAAATTTACATGAAGTGTGCGTATTGTTAAGGAGACAATATTAGAAATTGAACTATTTAATAGACTAGGTTTGTTTTTTTTAAAGAAACCTTTCTTGTTGGAAAAAAAGGAAAGGAAAAGGAGCAAAACAGTTGGAACAAATATAAAACAAATCGCGAGATGGCTTGAGCCTAGCCATGTGAATAATCGCATTACGTGTGGATAGACTAACCCTCCGATAAAAAAGCCTAGATTGCCACACTGAGCAGAAACAGCTAGGCTCGGCTGTCTGCTGTCTACAAGAGATTACTGTACTTTAAATATAAACTCAGATAATTTAAAAGAAAATGCATGGAGAAAAGATATGCAATGTAAATACCAGTCATGAGAAAGTGGAGTGGTTATATTAACAACAGATAGAGCAGACTTCAAAAGGGATGGCATAAATGGGTCCAAATAAAAAAGACCTTCAAAATAGATGAAGCAACAGCGGGCAGACCCTAAGGAGACAGGGACAAACCCCAATTAGAGTTGGAGCTTTTAACTGTTTTCTCGCTGACTAATTGAATGAGTAGACAGAAAACCAGTGTGAAAATCTGAAGTTTTATGAGCCCCAGAAAATCTTACATCCTTTGAACTCGTCCATTCCTGTGGGGGTGGGGCCTGGTGATGGGCGGGTGGCAGGCTGGGTCTCTGCCCTCCTGCTGGGGCCGTATATACACTGAGCAATGAGATCAGAAACGAGAGATGCAGCTCTGCCATCTTGACCCTGCCATGTGAGAGAGGACTCCAGGCTCGCCGACAGCCACAGAGAAACCCTGAGAGGCTCAAGCTGCTGAGGCCCAAGGAGAGATGCCTGATTGCCCACAGCTGAGCTCTGGGAGAAAGCAGAGCGGCCGAGGCTGAGAGGAGGCTTGGAGAGAGACAAGCCCCATGCCTGATCGCCCACAGCTGAGCTCCTGGAGACGGCAAGCCTTGGCGGAGATGGCCGCCATCTTGCCTTGCCACGTGGTAGGACCCCAGGGCCACCAGAAGCTGACTTTGGTGAGAAAGCATCTCTGATGTTGCCTTGACTTGGACATTTCATGGTCCCGGAACTGTAAGATTTTCCCCTAATAAAATTTGCATTATAAAAGCTAACCCATGTCAGGTATATTGCACTGGCAGTACTGTGGCAGACTCGGCCCATAAGCATGTGGGTGAGACGGACAAGACTAGCGACGCCCTGACCCAACGGGCATTTACAGAGGCCCCCACCCGTCAAGCAGAATACACCTCTTCTTTTCAGCTGCACGTGGGTCATTCACCCCAAACTATGTCTCAATAAAGATGAAAGGAGTGAAGTCATCCGGACACAGTAGAGTCGTCAGAAATCAATCACACTAAGACAGCTGTTAAATCCCCCCTCCCCAAATATTTGGAAACTACAGAACTAAACAACAAACTTCTAAATGAGCCATAGATAA
>JAQZBX010086195.1:0-13026 GCA_029593785.1 Cabassous unicinctus | reverse complement strand
AAAAAAAAAAAAAAAAAAGGCTGCTCAAATTTTTATAGGAATTGCATTGAATGTGTAGCTAACTTTAGGCAATACTGGCATATTGACAATTTTAAATCTTTCAATCCATGAACATGGGATGTTTTTCTATTTATTTAGGTCTTCATTAATTTCTTTCAGCAAAGGTTTGTAGTACAAGTCAGTGTACAAGTCTTTCATTCCCTTGGTTAAATTTATTCCTAAATAGTTTATTCTATCAATTGCTATTGTAAATGGGATTGTTTTCTTGATTTCCTTTTCACATTGTTCATTAATGTTGTATAGAAGCCTACGGACTTCTGATGTTTATCTTGTATCCTGCAACTTTGTTGAATTTGTTGATCTGTTGTAAGTTTCTTGTAGATTCTTTGAGATTTTCTATATACAGGAACGTGTAATCTGCGAATAAGGATTTTACTTCTTCCTTTCCAATTTGGATTCCTTTTGTTTCTTTCTCCTGCCTGATTGCTCTGGCTAGAACTTCCAGCATAATATTGAATAATAGTGGTGAAAGCAGGCACACTTGTCTTGTTCCTGATCTTAGGGGGAAAGCTTTCAGTCTTTCACCATTGATAGGATATTAGCTGTGGGTTTTTCATAAATGCCCTTTATCAAGTTGAGAAAGTTCCCTTTTATTCCTAGTTTTCTGAGGTTGTTTTTTTTTTTTTTATCATGATAGAATGCTGGATTTTGTCAAATGCTTTTTCTAATTAATTGAGATGATCTTTTCTTCATTCTATTCATGTGGTGTATTACATTGATTTTCTTATGTTGAAACATCCTTGTAATCCTAGAATAAATCCTACTTGGTCATGGTGTAGAACTTAATATACTTTTGGATTCAGTTTATCATTTTTTAAGAAGGATTTCTGCATCATTATTAATAGGAGATATTGGTCTATAATTTGCTTTTTTTCCTTTACTTTTTTTTTTTTTTTAGGAACTGGGACTGGGGATTGAACCTGGGACCTCGTATGTGGGAGGCTGGCCTCAACCACCAAGCCACATAGGCTCCTCTGAGTTGGATCCCTCATCTGCTGGTTGTTTTGCTCCTTTGTTTGCTTGTTACTTTGCTTGTTGTTTTGCTCATCATTTTGCTCGTGGTTTATTTTCTTTGGGAGGCACCAGGAATTGAACCCAGGACCTCCCATGTGGGAGGTGGGCACTCAGTTGCTTGAGCCACATCTGCTCCCTAATTTTCTTTTCTTATGCTGCCTTTACCTGGCTTTGGTATCACAGTAATGCTGTCCTAATAGAATGAATTAGGAAGTAATCCCTCCTCTTCTACATTTTGGAAAAGTTTGAGAAGGATTGGTGTTAAATCTTCTTTAAATTTTTGGTAGAATTCAGTGGTGAAACCATCTGATCCTAGACTTTTCTTTGTTAGGAGATTTTTAATTACTGATTCAATCTCTTTATTTGTTATAAGTCTGTTGAGGTTTTCTATTTCTTCTTGCATCAGATTAGGTAATTTGTGTTTCAAGGGATTTGTCTATTTCATCCAGGGTTTCTAATTTGTTGGCATATAATTATAATACTTTTTGTTTCTGTTAGGTCAGTAGTAATGTCCCCATTTTTATTCATGATTTTAGTTATTTGTGTCATCTCTCTTTTTCTTTTGTCAGTTGGGCTAAAGTTTTGTCAATTTTATTGATCTTTTTGAAAAACCACCTTTTGGTTTTGTTGATTCTATTGTTTTTCTATTCTCTATTTCATTTATCTCCAGCTTTATTCCACTGTAATCTGTGAAGACACTTTTGTATGATTTCAATATTTTTCAATTTATTAAGATTTGATTTGTAGCCTAACATTATGGTCTATTTTGGAGCATGTTCCATGTGTACGTGAGAAAAATGTGTATTCTGCTGCTGTTGTGTGGCATGTTCCATATATAGCTATTAGGTTTAATTGATTAGTAGTGTTCAAGTCCTCTATTTCCTTATTATCTTCTGTTTAGATATTCTATTAATTAATGAAAACAGTGTATTGAAGCTCCAACTATTATTGTAGAACTGTCTATTCTCCCTTCAATTATGTCAATTTTTGTTTCATGTATTTTGGGCTGTATTGTGCGGTGCACATATATGTATATAATCATTATAACTTCTTTACCTGGTAAGTAATCTTCCCCTGCACCTCATTCCTATGAACTCAGTCTGGCCTCACTTCTTCAACGAAGCCTCTCCTGAGCCTAGGCTAGATGCCTTCTCAGTACCCTGTACTTTCGTGTAACCCGATTAAAGAATCGGTTGCATTATTTAATGTTCATCTTCCAACTGACCTCTTTCACTGTGGTATAAACCCAGGAGAGGTGTTCGGTTAATACTTGTTGAGTGGATGATCAGAGGATTATCTTGGGAGGTGTATAATTCTGCCAAAGGGATGTAGATGCAAAGTGCCAGAAATCTGTTGGCTTTTATAAAGGGTATTTACTTGGAGAAAGCTTACAGTCCCAAGGCTGTAGAAAGTCCAACTCAAGGCACCATAAGAGGTGCTTTCTCACCAAAATCAGCTGTCACATGTTGAAACAAGATGGAGGGCTATCTCTGTCTGGTCCCTCCTTGCCCTCTGGCCTTCCTCTTCCTCTTGAGGTCCGTGGGCCCAGTCTCTTAAGGCTTTGTGCTTCAGTGATCCTGTAGTCCTCTCTCTCGGCATATGGCTTGTTTCTTTCTGGCCTTCAATATCATTCTCAGCTGGTCTGTGCTCTTCCCCTATCTCAGCTGTAAGCTATCAGGCAAAATAGCTCACCTCTTCCGGGTGAGTCTTCTCCTTTCTGTCACATGGGAGGCTGAAAAATGACAGAGCTCTCTCTTCCTGTGTCTGTCTGTCTGTGTGAGTCCATTTATATCAGATCCAGCAAGGGGGTGGGGACTCAACCTGAGTCATGCCTTACTGACATAGAAAAAGCCCTAAAGTTTTTGATTAGATTAACAGGTATCTAATCAAAAACCCCTCAGCTGAATTTAATGCAATCAAAGGGTATCACACACGAGGAATAGATTAGTTTACCAACATAATCTTCCTTTTTTTGGGATTCATAAAATAATCTCAAATTGCCACAGGAGGGAAGCGCCTCATACCCATTCTCAAATGAAAAACCTGACGTCATACAACTAGTGAATCAGAGCCAGAGGGAAGGGTGGGGGGCAGGAAGTTCTTCTGGGAGGTGCCAACCAGGACAAAGGACGAAGCTTTGGTAATGTGGACCGTAGAGCAGCAGCCATCCCAGCCTCTTACAGGCCAGGAGGGGAGACTGTGGACTGCGAGCTTCGTGGACTGGGGAGAGGACAGAGCTTACTTGTTGCGGCCTGCTGGGTCCCCTCTGTCCCGGGAGGGGTGCACTCTGGTCTGTTCTCTCTGGGCGGTAAAGGTTCCGCAGTGGAGGAAGGGCTGGGTTAACTTGGGAGGGGGGTGGTAGCATAAGTCCCTGTGACCACAAGCAGTCCTGTACTTGAGTCCAGCCTTCCTCAGAAATAAAACTAGTGAGGTTAGAGTCACAGGCTTGACTCCTTACATCCTGTGTGGTGGTTCATGGGCTCTTGTTCCTGTTTGCCCCCCAGACCTCTGTGCTGCCCTATACCCTGGGGCCTCTGGCTGGCTTGGGGTTTGGCCAATGTGGGTACTGGCCAAGTGCAAAGAATGGAGGAATGAGGGTCTGAGGGTCCTTGCTCTTCTCCCAGGGGCTGATGCTCCCACAGTGCCTCTGACCCTCGCTCCTACTGCATTTCAGGGGCTGGCCAGGTCCAAGTTGCCACTTCCTGCCCTCACCCAGGTCTGAGGCAGCAGCCACTTCTCACTGTGGCTGGCCTTGCTGCCCACCACCCCTGCCTCGCTCTCACTCCATTTTCTGTAAAATCCCATCTGAGGCCCACCCTTCCCCTTTCCATCCAACACGATTCCAGACAAAGGAGGCTAAGAAAGAGGCTGAGAAACCCTACCAGAGAATTAAGAGCAGAGGCTCTGGAAAGCATTGACTGGTGAGGATGGGCTCCCTGTCCTGCATGACAGCTGCGAGGCTGGGGCAAGTCGCTCAGTAGTATCTAACTCACAGAGTTTGTTGGTGTGAAATGAGATGTGCTGAAAACAACACCTGGCATATAGTAAGTACTCAATAAATAGTAGTTATTTTTATTGTTGAAGAGACAGAAAGCGGAGAAGAAAGAGAAAGAGAGCTCACCTGGGCACAGAAGGTAGAACATTCACAAGGTGGTCAGAACAAAAGTATAAACTCAGTGACTTTTTTCTGCTAATTCCCTATGACAGCTCCAAGACCAGTTAGTCACTGTATTGCATATATTGAAGTCTATTAAAATGTAAGGATCCTTTAAAGGTGCTTTTGTTACAATGATTCTCTCCTAGCTCTTCTCGGCATGTGGTGTGGTTCTGTGTGGAACCTGGCCTGACAGTACCAGAGGTCGAGGCCGTCACCTCTCCCTATCCTGGTCCCCTCCTCTGCAGGGCTCACCCTTTTCTAGCACCTCCCGAGAAAACCAGAAATGACAAATACCATCAGGCATAAAGAAACTCTTTCCTTTGACAATGGAGAAATAGTTATACTTCCTGAGGAAAGTGATGTTCTGCTCATTAACAGCATCTTGCTTTGCCTATTGATCTGTGCATGTCACTAGCCTGCTGTTTTGGAGAATATTTAACACCAAGTAGCTTCAAGGGCTGATAAAACACTAAATTGTTTTAAAACTGTCAATGCTTGTAGGAATCCTGTAAGAATTAAATGTGCCAGGGATCTGATCAACTTTCGAATAGAAGAATCTGAAAGATTAAGCAATACCATTTAGGAGGAAATGGATGAGTAAGGGAAAAAAAAAATCTCTGAAGCAGAACTAATAATGAGATATTAGAGTAGTCCTTTGTTATAATTAATCATTATGACAGAACATTCTTATGGAAAACACTGCAGGGTCTAGGAAAAAATACTAAAGTGTGGTAATGAAATCACCACTTACTAACCCACTTTTCAGAGTAGTCCCTCCCTTACCAGTTTGTAGAAGTTTCTACTTCCCTGTTTTTCAAATGCCCACCTCCTCCTGTTTTTTCATAGGAGGCTTGCTGTCTCTGAGACAAGTTACTGTTTCTTCACTCCCTAGCAGCACTCCCTAAAGCCAGCTCCCATCAGTTCTAGTTCCTGTGCATGGTAGGCCTCCATTTTAAGAGCAAGCATAACTTGCAACTGAGCATGCTGTTAACCCCGCCTACCCAAAAAAGGATTGGCCTACATCATCCTGAACCATGCCATTCAGCAGCCTTTTCCACACTGGATTGCCCACGTCATCTCACCCCATCCTTAGCCACTTCCCCAAAGGGTACAGAACCCCACCGCCTACTTTGTTCAGGGAGACTGATCTGAGGCTTGCCTCCAGTCTCCTTGCTGGCTGCCTGTGCAATAAACTTTCTTTTCTCAAAATCCTGGAGACTCAGTATTGGCTTCTGTGCGCATTGGACAAATGGGCCCTCTTGGTGGTATCAGTAAGCAAATGTTTAACCATATATATATATCTTGAAACCATTATTATAAAGTATATTCTAAAACAGCAATAATCAAAATGATCCAATATGACATTTATTAAACTTTACTTAAAAAGAAATTTCCCTTCTGGGAAAAGCAATAAGAATGTTTCAATGAATGAATGAAATGTAAATTCTATTTTTTTCTTTAATTCTGTCAAATTTATTCCAAGTATTTTGAATTTCTCTTATTAGGTGCATTCAAATTTAGGAATGTAATATCTTCTTTTTCTTTTCTTTGTTAGGGAAGTTGTGGGTTTATAGAAAAATCATGCATAAAATATAAGATGCCCGTATACCACCCCAACATCAACAGCTTGCATTGGTGTAGAACACTTGTTACAACTGATGACAGTACAATTTTATAATTGTACTATTAACTAAAGTCCATGGTTTAACTTAGGGCTCACTGTTTGTGTAGTTCCATGTTTTTTAAAAATTCTGTTACCATATATACAATCTAACATTTCCCATTTTAATTATATTCATATATATATTTCAGTGCTTTAATTGCATTCACAATGTTGTGCTACCATCACCACCATCCATTACCAAAACATTTCCATCATTTCAAATAGGAACCCTGTACATTTTAAGTCTTAACTTCCCATTCCCTATTCCAATCCTGTCCCCTCGAAACCTATATTCTGTCTCTATGAGTTTGCTTATCCTACTTGTTTCAAATAAGTGAGATTATACAATATATGTCCTTTTGTGTGGTTTATTTTACTCAACATGATGTCTTCAAGGCTCAACCATGTTGTTGCATGTATCAGAACTTCATTATTTTTTACAGCTGAAATATATTCCATTGTATGTATAGACCACATTTCATTTCCATTCATTGATTGATAGGCAATTGAGTCGCTTCCATCTTTTGCCAATTGTGAGTATTGCCACTATGAACATCGGTGTGTAATTATCTGTTTGAGACCCTGCTTTCAATTCTTTTGCATATATACCTAGTAGTGGGATTGCCAGGTCATATGGTAATTCTATACTTAACTTTCTCAGGAACTGCCAAACTGTCCTCCACCATTTTAGAGTGTTTCTATTTCTCTGCATCCTTTCCAAAACTTGTCATTTTCTGTTTTTTCAATAGTAGTCATTTTAGTGGGTGTGATAAGGTATCTCATGGTTTTGATTTGCATTTCTCTGATGGTTAATGATGTTGAGCATCTTTCCATGTGCATTCTGGCCATTTGTGTATCTTTGTTGGAGAGATGTCTATTCAAGTCTTTTGCTCATTTCTTATTTGGGTTATTTATCTTTAGTTGTTTATTGAAAGATTTCTTTATATATTCTGGATACCAAACTTTTACCAGGTATATGATTTCCAAATATTTTTTCCCTTCGAATATGTTGTCGCTTTATTTTCATGATAAACTCCTCTCAAAAGTTTTTAATTTTCATGAGGTCCCATTTTTCATTATTTCTTTTCCTGCTTGTGCTTTGGATGTAAAGTCCAAAAAACCACTGGCTAACAAAAGATCCTGAAGATGCTTTCCTATGTTTTCATCTAGGAGTTTGATAGTTCTGGCTCTCATATTTAGAGCTTTGATCAATTTTGAATTGATTTTTGTATATGGTGTGAGACAGGGTCCACCTTCATTTTGTCAGTGGATATCCAGTTTTCTACAAGCACGACTTGTAGAAAAACTATTCTTTCCCAATTAAATGATCTTTGTCCCCTTATCAAAAATCAGTTGGCCTTATGACCAACATTTATTGAAGGGTTGATTTCTGAGCTCTTAATTCAATTTCATTGGTCTACGCATCTGTCCTTGTGTCATTGCCATGCTGTTTTGATTATTGTTGCTTTGTAATAAGTTTTAAGATCAGGAAGTGTGAGTCCTTCAACTTCATTTTTTTATGTACCGGGGCTAGGGATTGACCTGGGATCTCATATGCACTAAGCCGGTGCTCAAGCACTGAGCCACATTGGCTTCCCTGAGTTGGTTTTTTGTTTGTTTGCTTATTGTTTGTTTTGTTTTTAGGAGACACTGGGGACCAAACCTAGACACTGGGGACCAAACCTAGGACCTCCCATGTGGGAAGCAGGCGCTCAACCATTTGAGCCACATCCGCTCCCTTCATTCCTTTTTTTTCTAAGATGGCTTTAGCTATTTGGGGCCCCTTACTCTTCCATATACATTTTATGATTGGCTGTTCCATTTCTGCAAAGAAGGTTGTTGGAATTTTGATAGGGATTGCACTGAATCTATAAATTGGTTTGGGCAGGATTGACATCTCAATGATATTTAGTCTTCCAATCCATGAATATGGAATGTCCTTCTATTTATTTAGATCTTCTTTGATTTCTTGTAGCAATGTTTTGTAGTTATTTGTGTACAAGTCCTTTACATTCTTGGTTAAATTTATGCCTAGTTATTTGTTACTTTTAGTTGCTACTGTAAACAGAATTTTTTTCTTGATTTCTTCTTCTGATTTTTCATTACTTGTGTATAGAAACACTACTGATTTTGGGGTGTTGATATTGTACCCTACCACCTTGCTAATTTCATTTATTAGCTCTAAGAGCTCTGTTGTGGATTTTTCAGAATTTTCTGTATATAGAGTCATATCATCTGTAATTAGGGAAAGTTTTATTCTTCCTTTTCAATTTGGATGTCTTTTATTTCTTTTTCTTGCCTAATTGCTCTGGCAAGAACTTCCAGTACAGTGTTGAATAACAAGAGTGACAGTTGTTATCCTTGTCTTGTTCTCGATCTTAGAAGGAAAATGTCCAGTCTTTCACCATTAATATGCTAGCTGTGGGCTTTTCATATATGCACTTTATCATGTTAAGGAAGTTTCCTTCTATTTCTAGTGTTCTATCAAGATATAAGGGTTTAATCAAGAAGTGGTGCTGGATTTTGGCAAATGCCTTTTCTGCACTGATTGAGATGATCATGTGTTTTTTTCGCTTCATTTTGTTAATGTGGTGTATTACATTAATTGATTTTCTTATGTTGAACAAACCTGCATACCAGGGATAAATTCCACTTGATCATGGTATGTAATTCTTTTAATATGCGATTGGATTTCGTTTGCTAGTATTTTGTTGAGGTTTTTTGCATCTATATTCACAAGAGATATTGGTCTGTAGTTTTCTTTTATTGTAGTATCTTTATCTGGCTTTGGTATGAGTATAATGTTGGACTCCTAGAATTAATTAGGGAATATTCCCTCCTCTTCAATTTTTTGGAAGAATTCAATTTTTTTTGAGCAGAATTGGAGTTAAATCTTCCTGAAACGTCTGGTAGAATTCCCCTGTAATGCCATGTGGTCCTGGGCTTTTCTTTGTTGGGAGGTTTTTCACTACTGATTCAATTTCTTTACTAGTAATTGGTTAAGATTTTCTATTTCTTCTTGAGTCTATGTATTTATCTAACAATTGGTTCATTTCATCTAGGTTATCTTATTTATTGGTTTACAGTTGTTCATGTATCCACTTATAGACCTTTTGATTTCAGCAGGATTGGTAGTAATGTCCCCATTTTCATTTCCTTTCTTTTCATTTTCCTGACTTGGGTCCTCTCTCTTTTTATTCTTTGTCAGTCTGGCTAAAGGTTTGTTGATTTTATTGATCTTTTAAGAAAACAACTTTTGGCGGGGGGCAGATGTGGCTCAAATGGTTGGGCGTCTGTCTGCCATATGGAGGGCCCTGGGTTCGATCCCCAGGACCTCCTGGTAAAATAAAAAAAATATATATAGAAGGCACATGGGCTGCCAGGCTCTGTGTGCTGGTGAGCCGCCAGGCCCTGGGAGCCATGCAGCAAGATGATGACGTAAAAGGAGAGAGACAAGACGAGATGCTCCAAAAGCTCTGAAAACCAGGAGCCGAGATGGCGCAGATGGCAGAACACCTCTCTCCTACATCGGAGGTCTCCAGGATCGAATCCTGGTGAAGACTGGAGGAGGAGGATGAGAAGAGATGAAAACAGACACAGAGAATTGCCCAGCGAATGGGCACAAAAAACAGCAAATGGGGAAGGGGGGGTTTAAAATGGATCAAGTAAATAAATAAATCTTAAAAACAACAACAACAAAAAAAACTTTTGGTTTGTGGATTCTCTCTATTGCAAAAAAGCAAAAAAGTTTTGCTTTGTTTTCTATTTCATTTACCTCCACTCTCATCTTTGTTATTTCCTTCCTTCTGCTTGCTTTGGGTTTAATTACTCTTCTTTTACTGTTTTTACCCCCAGTTTTAGGTTAGGTCTCTGATTTGAAGTCTTTCCTCTTTTTAAATTTAAGTACATAGAGCTATACATTTCCCTCTCAGCATTGCCTTGCTGCATCCCATAAGTTTTGGTATGTTGGATTTTCATTTTCATTCACCTCAAGATATTTTCTAATTTTGCTTCTGATTTTCTCTTTAACCCATTGGTTATTTAAGAGCATGTTATTTAATTACCACATATTTTTGAATTTTACATTTCTGCCTCTGTTATTGATTTCTAGCTTCATTCCATTGTGGTTGGAGAATATGCATTATATGATTTCAATATTTAAGAATTTTTTGAGACTTGTTTTGTAACCCAACATATGGTCTATCTGGGAGAATGAGCCATGTGAACTTAAGAAGACTATGTATTCTGTTTTTGTTGGGTAAAGTGTTCTATATATGTCTGTTAGGTCTAGTTGGTTAGAGTATCATTCAAGTCTTGTACTTCATTATTGATCTTCTGACTAGATGTTCTATCCATTATTGAGAGTGATGTATTATGGTCTGCTACTATTAATGTAGAACTGTCAATTTCTCCATTCAAATCTGTCAGTATTTGCTTCATATATCTTGGGGCTCTGCTGTTAGGTGCATATATGTTTGTAACCATTACACCTTCCTGTTGAGTTGTTCTCTTTATCAGTATGTAATGATCATCTTTGTCCCTCGTAACTGTTTTTGACTTAAAGTCTACTTTATCCGATATTAATATAGCCACCGAGCTCTCTTCTGGTTACTACCTGCATGAAATATTTTTTCCCATCCTTTCAACCTCAATCAACTTGTATAATTGAATTTAAGGCGAGTCTCTTGCAGACAGCATATAGTTGGGTCATTCTTTTTATCTATCTGCCAATCTCTGCCTTTTGACTGGAGAGTTTAATCCATCTACTTTTAAAGTCACTATTGACAATACAGGACTTTCTTCTACCATTTTGCTATTTAGCTTTTTTTTGTCCCTCACGGACATTAATGTCTACTTTTTATATTTATTTGATTTTTTTGTGTTGTACCATATTGAGTGCCTTCTAATTTCTATCGGGATATATATATATATATTTTTTTTAAGATTTATTTATTTATTTATTTATCCCCCCCTTGCTGCTTGTGTTTGCTGTGTCCATTTGCTATGTGTTTTTTCTGTGTCTGCTTATCTCCCCCTTGCTGCGAGGTCTTGCTGCATCAGCCCACCGTGCCGTGCGGGCCAGCCTGCCCTCACAAGGAGACCCCAGGAAGCGAACCCGGGGCCTCCCATATGGTAAACGGGAGCTCTATCGATTGAGCCACACCCACTTCCCAGGATATATTTTTCATTTATTTTCCTTGTGGTTACCATGGGGTTAAAATTTAACATCTTAAATATATAGCAATCATATCTGATTTGAAATCAACTTAACTTCAATAACATGTACATATACTTTTCCTATGCTCCTCTGCCCCCACCTTTTTTGTACTTGTTATCACATATCTTTGTACATTGTATGTACAAACACATAGATATATTATTACTTTTTATGCAATTGAATTTTAGCATCTGTAAGAAGAAAGAGGTAGAGTTACATACCAAAGAATACATTACAATAACACTAGCATTTATAATTACTCAAATGGTTACCTTTACACAGGTCTTTATTTATTTTTGCCACTTTGGTGTTCTTTCCTTTCAGTCTGAAGAACTTCCTTTAACACTGCTTGTAGGGCAGGTCCAGTGGTGATGAACTCCCTCAGCTTTTGTTTATGTAGGAACCTCTTAATCTCTCCCTCATTGTAAGTATCACTGCATATAAAATTTTTGGCTCAGTTTTTTCTTCTTTCAGCACTGCCTTCTTGCCTCCATGGTTTCTGATGAGAAATCAACACTCAATCTAATTGGGACTCTCTTGCATGTAACATGTTGCCTTTCTCTTGCAGCTTTCAGAACTTTCTCTTTGTCCTTTGCATTTGATAGTGTGATCAATATATGAAATATTTTCCTTCATGTTTCTCCTGTTTGGTGTTCTCTGGGTCTTGGATGTGCATATTCACATATTCTGCTAAGTTTGTGATGTTCTCTGTCATTTATTTCACTATTCCTTCTGTCCCTTTCTTTCCTTCTGGGACTCCCATAATGCATACACTGTTGTGCTTGATAGTGTCCTGAGGTGTCTTAGGCTATTTTGTGCTTCTAATATTTTTTTTTCTTTCTGCTCCTCAGCTTGGTTCATTTCAAGTATCATATCTTTGAGTTCACTGATTCTTTCTTCTGGCAGCTCCAATCTTCTCTTGAAACACTCCTAGGCATTTTTCATTTCAGTTATTGTTGTCTTCAAATCCAGTAGTTCTGTATGATTCTTTTCTAAAATTTCTATCTCTTTAGACATGGCTTGTTCATTGTTTTCTTGATATCCTTTAGTTCTTTCTCTGTATTTTCCTTCATCTCCTTGAGCATTTTTTTAAAACTATTTATTGAAGTATATCATTCATACATGAACATACATAGACTATAAGTGTTCAGTAAACATCGTGAACTTACAAAAGAAACATGCATAACATCATACGGGCTCCCACACATCACCCCCCCACAAACACTCTGCATTGTTGTGAAACATTTGCTAACAAATCACAAAAGAGAATCGTCAAAGTATTACTACTAACTATAGTCCGCATCTTCCTCCCCTATACATTTTTTAAGGATTTATTTACTTTTATCCATTTTTAACCCGACCCCCCCCCGTTTTTGCTGTTTCTGTGTCCATTCGCTGGGCAACTCTCTGTGTCCACTTCCTGCCCTCTCTTCTCATTCTTCTTCTCCTGTATTCACTGGGATTCGACCCTGGGAACCTTCGATGTGGGAGAGAGGCGTCCTACCACCAGTGCCACCTTAGTTCTTGGTTTTTCGGTGCGTCTCGTCTCTCCTTTGTGTCATTCTCCTGTTATGTCATCATCTTGCTGCGTGGCTCGCGGGGCCTGGCAGCCCCTTCTATATTTTTCTTTATTTTTACTGGGAGGTCCCAGGGATTGAACCCAGGTCCCTCCATATGGGAGACGGACGCCCAATCATTTGAGCCACATCCATCCCCCTGCTATATCCCTTAAGGTTAACCAAAGACATCTGTCTCCCTGCTGTATCTCTTAAGGTTGACGAAAGATACCCAGAGTTACAGTCTTTTCCCATACAGGATGATCATATAATAAATCAGGCTTAGTTTGTCACCAGCATTCTGAAAACCAGACCTAGGGAGAAAAACTAGGTCTGGGGACATATGCATGGTTTCTAA
>JAQZBX010086194.1:0-13026 GCA_029593785.1 Cabassous unicinctus | reverse complement strand
TTACTGAATTCTCCTTATCAGAAGCACATTCATCAGCCACCATTGAAAATGCAGACCCAGACTAAACAATTTGAAATTGTAAATATAGAAAACACTTCTCACCTGTTTTATCTCAGCTGATTCTTAGAAGAGCTCAGTGAGAAACATGTGACTTGCCCAAAGTTATTCAAGGCCTCCATTCCACTTGTCCTTTCTCCAAATGCCATGACCTTTCCACTAAATTAAGCTGCCATTCTAATCCATATATACCTGCCTAATATGCACCAGACCCAAAAGGAAAATGCTTTTCTCCTGAAATTCACCTTTCTTTGGAGTTATAATGATATAACTCTACCACTTTAAAACAACAGAGTGAAGATAAAGCACAGACAAAATTAGATTTGACAACCTAATGGAGCTTCCTTCCTTGCTATTTGAAAATAGTATCATTCTAGCATCATCATTCAGCAGTCTTCGGTTCCAGCAAGAAAGGGACATTTTGAAGGAGATAGTTGACACCACCAAACCACACAGTGGGAGACAACAAGGAATTTCAGACTGACTAGTTATTTTTCCTACTGGCCCTTGGTTGAAAAGACTTCTATGATTCCAGGAGGCAGTAATTTACGTATTCCCCATAATTGTTGAGATACAAAAACTTTTCAACAGTTCAACTCTATTACATATTTACTTATTTTTTTAATAGTTCTCATTTTACATAAGGTAGCAAAAGAGAAACTTTCTAGTAAATCCTTTGTTCTGGATGGTTTAAAGTCCGCTGTTGGAAGATAGCTAATTTGATCCTAAGAAATCACAATGTCAATGCCCTCATCCAAGGTGTATTATTTTCCCAAAATTCATAGACTGAGGAAAAACAAGGCTTTAATGGTTTTGTCCTTTATGCATATGCTCTTCTTTCTGTCAGGAATGTGTTCCCTTCTCATCTGGCAATGTATAAATATTCCTTAGTACCAGTGTTAGAATTCTCCTCCTCACTGAAGCTCTCCTTGATTCATTCCCACAAACAGAATTACCCTTTCCCTGTTCTGTTTTCCCACAATATTTTATTCAGTCCTTTATTCTAGCATTTATGGGTTCAATTAAGATACATTGCTGACTTCCCTCTGTCCCCATCTTGACTGTGAGCAACTTGAGGTCAAAGCCCATGCTTGGCTCCTCTTTTTTTCTTCTACAGTGCCTGGCTCATTGTCACCGTCTTCGTCATTCCCATCTTCTATTTATCTGACACCAAATACCATGTTAAGGACCTTGCAGTGGTTAATCTATAAGGCAATACTGTTATCCCAATTTACACTCCAAGAAAACTGAAAATACAGGGACATCAGGAAACTTGCCTAAGTTCATGTACCTACATATATAAGAAGGCTGGATATATATTTATCTATGGATTTGCCTATTCTGGATATTTTATATAAATTGAATCGTACAATATAGGATCTTTTGTGACTGAGAAGCCTAGATTTAAAAAAAAAAATTTAGCTTTTTTTTTATTTTTAAAGAGGCTTTGGAGTACGTAAATGTTATATCCAAAAAATATAGGGGATTTCCATATACCCCCTCCCCTCCCCCTCCCACACCTTCCCACATTGACAACATCTTTCATTAGTGTGGTACATTTGCTATAATTGATAAACCCACACTGAAGTATTGTACTAGCCAAGGACTACAGTTTACATTACAGTTTACACTTTGCCACACATAATTTTATAGGTTTTGATAAAGTGTATAATGGCCTGTACCATTGCAGCATCATGCAGGACAATTCCAATGTCCCAAAAAAGCCCCCATGTTACACCTATTCTTCCCTCTCCCTCCTCTTAGAACCTCTGTTTTTGTAGCAATGATATATTGCTGGAATAATCATAAGCCTACTTTAGTCTGTAGTTGCTTTCCCCCCTTATGTTTGTTATTCCTCAGTAATGAGGATTTGGGCATGGTGATGCCCACCCTGTCTCTGATTCAGAGAGGGCTCTGTCCCATGGGACAGATGGATAGAACTGTATGGTTTACAGTTGCAGACATTCTCCGCTTCCTGGGATGGGTGTTGTTCATCATCGTCCTTTTGTTAGTTGTCCTGGGTGAGCCCAATGAACTGGTGAGTAGGTGTTGCAACTCTGCTGAGATTCAGGACTCAACTGGCATATGAACAGACATATTTATGTCTCTGGGACATATATTAAAACAATTATAGTGCTAATTATAGGTTCAAATAAAAGTGGGGAGCATATATTCCAAAGTAAGGCCCATTGACAGGGTGCCCAATTCCTGAGCTTGTCTGCCCTGCCTATAGTGTCTAGATGTCTTTATTTTATTTTATTTTTTAATTTATTTATCCCCCCCTTGCTGCTTGTGCTTGCTGTGTCCATTTGCTGTGTGTCTTCTCTGTGTCTGCTTATCTTCCCCTTGCTGTGAGGTCCCGCTGCATCAGCCCCTCGTGCCGCACGGGCCGGCCTGCCCTCACAAGGAGGCCCCGGGAAGCGAACCCGGGGCCTCCCATATGGTAAATGGGGGCTCTATCGACTGAGCCACTCCCGCTTCCCTCTAGATGTCTTTAGAGCCCTCAGGAGACCTGCTGTTTGAAGCACTGTTTACTGTGACAATCAATGAGATCCTGCAGAGACGTGCATAAGTGTAATCTCTGGAATAACTTTACGACTCACTTTGAAGTCTCTTAGCCATAAAACCTCATTTGAATTTAATATTTCCCACTTTTGGTCAATGAAAGGTCTATATTTTAATTTCAAGTCTTCCTATATCTAGAGTCCACTTTCCCACCTTCTACATTTTACTGCTTTACAATGTAAGTGCCCACTCTATAGGTGATCATTGAATGGATGAATGAACGAATGGGTATAGAGAGACAGACACTCATCAGGCTACTTATTTTCTACTTAACCTAGTTATTTATGATTTGATTTACCTTCATAAAGAATTCTTTATGCAACATTTACCAGTGTCAGTCTGAGAGACTATAGCTTAGTGGTAGCTGAACAAGAATGGAAGTCAATGAGGAAGCATAAGTTTGTCGTTGGCTCTTCAGGGCCCATGAGACTTCAAATTGACACCCACAATTGGTTTACTCATTATCACACTTTTAAGATAAATGCAGAGGAGTCTTGGTGTTTGGAGTCAAGCATGTCAGCTACACTGTATGGAATGGTATTAATTTGGTTGCCAGGACTAAAGGAGTGGGCTCCTGAAGGGCTAATGAAAGCAGTTCTTCCTCCAGTAACTAATTTTCTCCAGTATGTGAACTATTGCTTAGACAGCAACTGGTTTTAGAGGATGGCTTCTATGGGCTGTCACAGAGATTGGAGCAGTGCATCCTTACTTGTAGACAGTCTGATATTTTGGTAGAGGTATTATTAAGGTGTTGATTTTCAAAATGCACATTAATTTTATATTGCCCACACATAACATATCTCTGGAAGCTTTATTAATGATGGCTCTATTTTTACTCGAAATTCAATTATACCTACACTGATATAGCAACAGAAAATTAATACACTTAACTCTTAGACCATCTGTTCTTTTGAACCCATTTCAAAAATGGCATTTCCTCTGGGGTAGGGGTAGGGGATGCAGGACTTTTTATTGTATTTGCCATGCAGTGCTTTCTTAGTCTGTACATATTAGAAAAATACAAACATGCTTACAAGTGTGAGGTGATAGATCAACATGCCAATAAAAATTCTTTGCACCAAATTGAATTTTGACAGACTGAAAGGTTCTTAAATGTTTTTTTGGAAGGCTAAATTGACTTAAGATTACTAGGAGGTGTGACAGTTTGAAGTTCTTTTATGAATTCCCAAAAGAGAAATATTATGTTTTTTAACTAATCCATTCCTGTGGGTGTGAGACCCTTTTGATTGGACTATGTGCAAAACTATAGTACAATATCTCAATCAAGATATTGACATTGATACTGATAAGATACAAAACAATTTCCATCACCACAAGGATCCCCTGTGTTGTCTTTTTATAGTCACACCCACCTTCCACCAACCCCTTTCCTTAACTGTTGGCAGACACTAATCAGTATCCATTTTTATAATTTTGGCATTTCAAGCATGTTTGATAAATGCAATCACAGAGTGTGTCACCATTTGGGATTGACTTTTTTCACTTAACATAAGTCTATGGAGATTAACCCAAGTTGTTGCATGTTGCAATACCTTTTAATATAGGCACTTAGGACAATAAATTTCCCTCTCATCACTGCTTCGCTGTATCTCATAAGTTTTGATACATTGTGTTCTCATTTTCATTCATCTTGAGATAAGATGTGTATTGTTTAGCCTCCACATAGTTGAGAATTTCCTCCTTTCCCATCTATTATTGATTTCCAGCTTCATTCCATTATGATCTGAGAAGGTGCTTTGTATAATTTCAAACTTTTTATCATTATTGAGACCTGCTTTGTGATACAACATGTGGTCTATCCTGGAGAAAGATCCATGAGCACTTGAGAAGAATGTATATCCTCCTGTTTTGGGGTGTAATATTCTGTATATGTCTATTAACTTTAGTCCATTTATCATACTTTTTAAAGTCTCTGTTTCTTTATTGATCCTCTGCACAGATTTTCTGCTCAACACTGAGAGTAGTTTATTCACATCTCCAACTATTTTTGTAGAGATACAATGGAACCTCAGGTGCCCAAAAAATTAGTTTGTGCAGGCCAGAATCACCTGCAGTTGCCCAGAGAGGCTGAGGAAACACAGGTCCCCTCCTATTCTATTGGGGCTCTGGGATGGAAGTGCAGGTGTTCAAGTATCCAGTCCATATGGGCTGAAAGTGCCGCATGAAAGTTTCCCAGAGAGGCTGAAGAACCACCAGCCCCCTCCTATCCTATGGGGGTAGGGACAAAATTGAAGGCACTCAACAAACCAGTATTATGTGAGGGCTGAATGCACCTGCAGTTGCCCAGAGAGCCTGGGGAAACACCAGCCCCCTCTTGTCCCTTCAGGGGTGGGGTGGAGCCATGGACACCCAACAGTCCAGTTTGTCCAGGCCAAAAGCACTTGCAGTTTCCCAGAGGGGGATTAGTTATTTATTTATGCTTCTATGTATCTCTGCATGTATAGGAAGGCATTACTTCCAGTTCATCCAGGCCAAAAGCACCTGCATCTGCAGTTTCCCAGAGAGGCCCCCTCCTATCCTATGGGTGGGGGGACAAAACAGTCCGTGTGGGCCAAAAATACCTGCAGTTGCCCAAATTGACTGAGGAAACACAGCTCCCTTCCTCTCCTACTAGGGGGTAGGGATGGAGCTACATGTGTCTGAGTATCCAGTCTGCAGGCTGCCAAAACACCTGCAGTTGCCCAGAGAGGCTGAAGAAACGCCAATCCCCCTCCTATACTATGTGGGGTGGGGTATGTGTGTGTGTGGGATTGTATTAGTCAGGGTTCTCTAGGGAAACAGAATCAACAGGAGATATCTGTAAATAGTATGAGATTTTAAAAAATTCTCTTATGCGACCATGGGGATGCACAAGTCCAGATTCTGCAGGCAGGTTGTAAACCAGGGGCTCCGATGAAAGTCAATGAAGGTCCTTTATGAGTTCCTGGGAGACATTGGCTGTCCAAAGACAAGCTGGGAAATTCTCTCTGAATGCTGAAATCACTTCCCCTTTTAAGGTATTCAATTGATTGGATAAACCGTCACTCATTGCTGATGGCAATCTCCCTGGTTGATTGTAGATGTAATCAGCCATCTATGCAGTAAACTCACTGAGGAGTCAAGTCCATAAATGTCCTTGTATTACAGTTAGCCCAGTGCTTGCTTGACCAAACAACTAGGCACAATTACCTGGCCGAGTTGACACATTAGCCTAACTATCACAGGGATGGAATCGAAGAAGCTCAACAAACTAGTCTGTGTGGGCCCAAAGCACTTGCATTACCCAGAAAGGCCGAGGAAACACAGCTCTCCTCCTATCCTATTCAGGGGTGGGGATGGAGCCCCAGGTGTCTGAGTATTCAGTCTGTGCAGGCCTGAAAGTACCTGCAGTTGCCCGGAGAGTCTGGTGCAGATCCCACCAGCTTCCTCCCTGCTGGAGGTGGGGCTGGGGTTTAGGCTAGAGCTGCAATCCGACCTGGGTGGAAAGAAGTCAGTCCCTAATTTCACTGTGATTTTCAATCTGCCCTGCTTCCCCTCAAGCCGGGGGAAAGTTAAAATGGCAGCTACTGGCCTCTTTCTGACTTGGACAGGTTCAAACTTTAGCTGTGCTAGGGATTATACTTTAGCCAGCCAAATTTACTAATCAGTAGCACATTTCTTTCTTCCCCATATTTGGGAAATGGAGCTTCCAATTCCATCTACGGAATAGCTCCCGAGGTGGCTTGCACTGCCGTTGGAGGTCGGGCACTGGCCTCTGCGGCATAGAGTGCTCTACATATGAATCTTCACTGCAGATGGGCAGTCTCCTCCTTCCATTCTTTCAAGGATGTTGCCAGATGCTCTTCTGGTCTCCTGGGTACCCCCGAAACAGGTGCTTTAGATAGCTCTGGGTGATTACTAACTGCCCTGTAAGATGAAATGACTCTTGGAACTCCTTATTCTGCCTCTATCTTGATTGCTTCTTGTGGCATCACCTTTTTAAAATTTTAAGTATTTTATTGAGATGTAAGTCATATACTCTAGATCCATCCATTTAAAGTGTAGAATTCAATGTTTTTAGTATATTTATAAGGTTGTACCAGTATAACCACATTCAATTTTAGAATATTTTCATCAACCCCCATAAAGAAACATCTAACTCCTAGCGCCCCCCATTTTCCTCACCTAGCCCCTCTTGGAAGCCAAATTACTGATATTTTGCAGGGAAAATGAAGCAATTGGAAATATTCAGCCCTCAACTGCATGTTTTCCAGAGTTTCTTCATTATAAATCCATTCTTGAAATTGAAAGTTGGTGCATTCATTATGCTTCTGTGTCTAATACATGCTTCCAGTGTGTGGCATTTATTCCAGGAACATAAATTCTTCAAGGGCACTGCTGCTGTGCTTATCCTTCAGCATTGATTTTCAGTTGTGGATTGCACTTACCAAAATCAAGAAACTACAAAAATAATCTGAGGGTTTGCAATGTGGCAAGTTGTGTTTGCTGTCATGGTGGATACTCAGGAAAAAATAATCTGTTAAGGGTCATTTAATGTATTTAGTTTTCCATTGAGACTATAAAAATAGATCCAAAAGTTTCAGTATGATATATGAATGAAATAAAATGAGAGGTAAAAGTGTAAGTCCCACTTCCCTACTGTTTTTAATTCAATTTAAAGGTTTTGTTTGAGATTTTGTTTACAAACCAAATGCAAAGCATATCTTTCAAATTTAGCAAATTCACGTTATTTCTTCTGTGTTTATGCCTATTTTCCCAATCTGTTTAGTAGAGACACCCTGCCTTGATTAGCAATGCGCCTAGTTGAAAATTTGGGTTAACTTCTTGAAATACTATGTGAATGAAAATAATCTTGTAAAGTTAAAACAGCTTCGATATGTTGAAAGGCAGTATTCCAGGCTGAATTTTGCAAGCCCAAATGGCATCAAGGTGTAATGGAAAGGATAGGAGGTTTGAAATCCAGAAAGGTTTGGGATTGCATCCCAGATCTGCAGCTTGCTACCTGACTCTGTCAAGATAAGCCTCTAAATCTCATTTCTGCGTATGTAATTTGGGATAGTATTAATATTTACCCTACTCTAGCATTAGTCCCATTTCTCAGGTCTTCACAGAAAATTTTCTTGAAAGAGTTGCCTATAGTTTCTGTCTTCACTCCCTTTCTGCTCATTGTCTCTCAGCTCACGCCAAGAGGTTTCCATCTCTACCATTCCAGTGAGATATATCTTATCACCATCACCTGTGACTTCAAGGTTTCAGCATGGCAGTTTTAGCCTGTCTAGAGGACCAAGAGGACCAGGCTCACACAGGCTCTATTTAACTGAGGGACTGGGTAACTTCTTGGGAAAGAACTCTCTTACTAGAAGGAGAGCTGAGGTTGTCAAACTTTGCACAAGGTCAGTTGGAGGGAGGAATGGGGATGAGGGAAGAATTCTAAACTTCATGGTGTCTATCTATCACACTGATTGTCCTCAAGCCTAGTTTCCAAAGGCTTGAGTCCTGGAGTGTGAGACTCATCATAATACATGACGCAATTTATAATAATAGCAACAACAACAGCCAGAAGAAGAAGGAGAGGAAGAGAAAGAGGAAGAAGAAGAAGGAGAAAGCCATGTCACTCAAGTCTATATAAGATGTGAAAAGTGCAAATCTGTGCTGTTTTGTAGCTTTTGAGTGCACTAGAGTATAACACCAAAGTGCTAGAGTGCAGCATGTATCAAGGTGAGTTGGGGCACTTTCTCCTTTGGGGTGACTTTGGAGTACATTATGTTGTAGATACTGGAACATAGAACAGATGCAGCTGTGTGAGTCAGAAATAAGCCAGTCTCCATCTGAGTGCAAATAGAAAATCATTACTAAGTGCTTTGTCATAAATTTTGAAGCCTCTAGGTAGTCTTGTGACATGGTGGTAGCACTGTAGCCATCTCAGTTCTATGTGAAACTGTAGCAGCTGGAGCAGGAAAGGATAGGAGAAAATGTCAGTTCTATATAGTAGCCAAGAGATCTAACTGACAAGCACACATCACACACAACTGTTGATATCTCCTAGACCTCTTTAGGAAGAATTTGAGAAGGAGCAAAAAAAAACATTGGCTTTCTATTTAAATTAAAATGAAACCTACACTCCTTTCCCTGACTTCTAAGGCTCTTTTGTGATCTGGCCTGTATATACCTCTCTTACCTCATCGCATACCACCCTCTTCCTCACTCACAACATTCCATCCACACTGACCTTCTTTATATTCCTTGAACACATAAAGGTTGTTGGCACCCTGTGGCCCTTAAACTCTCAGTTTATTTGCCTGCACTGATCTCTGGCCATCTCCTGGTCATTCATTTCACAGCTCTACGTCAAGGCCTAAATGAAACACCCTATCTAAAGTCCTGCTCCTCTCCCTCACACTGAAGTTAATTTCTATTATATTTCCAGGTTTTATTTTCTCCACAATACTTTTTACCTCATGAAATTTTCAAGAAATTGTTTTACCTGCTTAGTGTCTTCCCCCTCTCTGCCAAAGTAAGCTTCATAAGGGCAGGGACCTTGCCTGATTTGTTCAAGACAGTACACCCATCCCCTAGAGAAATGTTTGGCAAGGAGTAGGCACACAATAAATACTTAATGGATGCTTACAGATGATTAACAATTATTATGATTATATATTGCATGCTGTAATATAGAATATAAATACAAAATAAAACAGTATTTGATGATAGAGTATATGCATATGTAATATAATTATATAATTGTAAAATGGATAGTTTAGATTGTATTTACAATAAATTGCCATTGATTAATAACTACTGCTAGATGAAAAGGGGTGAGAACCGATGGCGTAACTCTGAATTCCTCTATGGTGTGGGTGCCTTTGGTCTCATCCTTTATAAAGCCCACAACTATCTGACTTCTGCCTAGATTACTGGCCAGACTGAATATCAGCCCCTCCAGTACTCTTCCTTTAAGTCTTTCCCATATGCTGACCCTCTTCGTGGGACACTCTCACTTCCCTATTCCTAAGCCCTCTCTGACTGACTAATTTTTAATCATCTTTCAGCTTCCAGCCCAGATGTCCCATTTTGGGGAAACTTGGTTTACATATACAGATAATGATTTCCTGCATGCATAACATGCAGAAAGAAAGCTTGCTTGGATATCCAGTCTTCCACATTAGGAAAAGGTCATAGCTCTCCAGCCTGGGATAAGGGCACTTTTCCATTTGCTATGCCTATGTCCACTTCACTTGTTGAAGGCACTGTTCTCTTTTCTTCTGACCTGGGTTGTATTACTGAGTCCCATATAAGCTCCTCTTCCTGTGGTGTCTCAGACTCATTGCCCAGATGTGAGAACAGAAAGACTTTCCCCAAACACAAAAATGAGTGATATTGATGCTGTTGATGGTATTATTTTCTCTCTGATCTCTGTGTTTATCACTTGTCTTTACATTTGTTCATTCTGCATGTTGCCATCAAGAATCTAACTGATGAGCAGAGATAGCTCTCTTTCCTTTTAATGGAAAGCAGAGAGATTGTTTATCTGCCCTCTGGAGGGACTCCTGCCTTCTCTAGAAGTTGTGCTTTCAGGGGATCCATTTGGAAATTTGAAACAAATCTTTTCATGTTTTTTTTTTCATGATTTATTTCCAGATTTCCCTTCTCCAGGGAAAGATGGGATCAAAAGGACACTCTGCCCTAAGGATTGCAGCTGTGGGTTAGGAGCTCCTACCTTTTAACTCTTTTCTTTCCCAGCATTATTACTTCACACAAATCAACACAATATATAATCCTTGGAACCTGACAAATTAGTATAATAGCTTTTAATGCAGTAAGACCCTGATGTGCAATTGAGACTTGATTGGCCATGATCTGATTGTCTGACTGAGCCTAATGTCCCACCAAACTATGTTTCCTCAAGGAGCATCCCTGTCTTCAGAGACTCTAAAAGCCTTAATCAGGTTCTGGACCCCCATTGATGATATTCATGATAATAATCACAATGACAGTGATGATCAGAATGGTGATGTTGACAAAGAACATGTATTGCTCTATAAAATGTAAGCTCCATTAAAACAAGGATTTTTCACTGCTTGGTTCATTTTTATATGCTAGATGCCTAGAACAGTGTCCAGTAAATAGTAAATAATCAGCAAATATTTTTGAATGAGTGAATGGGCGTCTACTATGTGCCAGAACCTGTGATAAGTGCCTTAGAAACATTCTCTCTTTTAATCTCTTTAAGAACCTCATGAAGTACTATTTATATCCTCATTTTACAGATAAGGAAACTAAAGCTTAGAGATGTTAAGTAGCTTTTCTAAGACCTTACAGCTAATACATGATGGAAATGGAATTCAGACCCAAGCAGTAGAACTTCAGACCTCATAGCCTTAACCACTATATTCTACAGTAGTTATTTGGAGATTGCTTGCTATATTTTGTTTCAATAAAAATGCAAATGAAATGGATAATTCATAAAGAAAGCATTCTGGTTTAGCCAAAAATGCTTATGTGTGAATATGTATTCTGCAAACTATGGAATTCACATTAACTAGGAAAGGTGAGTAACCTTGAGGACAGGTGCAGAGAATGCTCTATAATCTCTTTTCCTTTTAGGTTAAATTGACTTCCTCTCAAGAGGATAAAATATCTTCCTCAGGAAATTCAAATTCCTTCAGAATGTTCTGTGTACACCTTGCCTGTGACAGCAGGTTGAATTGTGTTTCTAGTGACCAGCTAAAATGAACACTCTGCATTAATAATTAGTTCGGAGTATAAGGTACAGTAATGGCTCTTCAGTTAAATGCCTGTATGTTTTAACGGGTTTAGAGTTAATTATTGTTCAACATATATGTATTCCCATATCTTAGACTTTTTCAATATATTTGATCTGTGAATTGTTTAGCTAACTACTTTCTAGGGAGCCATCATCCTTGAGAAAGGCTCTGTAGTGTAGTGATTGAACACATAGGCTTTGGAGAACCAAATTTGAATTCTGTTTCTGCCCCTTTACTACTTGCATGACCTGGGCAAATCATTTCATCAACCTGATGCTCAGTTTTCTCATCTGAGAAATGGGGAAAACAATAATAAAACTTGTACAGATTAAAATGAAACAAATATTATAAACCACTTGTAATAGTTTTTGATAATTTTTCCTAAGCGAATTCCAAGGAAGACTAGTATTTAAGTTCTTAACATGATGTGTTTCACATTTTAATCTCTCACATTCATTCTCTTGGGCTTTTGTTATAAAAGGAGAGTGAATTAGTGGCAACATATGAAGTGCATTAGCTCTTAAGTCAGAAAAACAGGATTCAAGTCTTGGCTCTATCCCTTAATGCCTCTGTGATCTTAGCTGCTTGCAAACAGGGCCTAAATGTCCCAGCATTTTCATTTGTCTTGCCAAAGCAGAAATGGCATGTTTGGACATATGGTTTCATATTTAAGTTCTTTAAGTGTTTTCTTCATTCCACAAAACTCATGGAAGTGCTAAATGTTTTAGGGAAACTGAATTCCACATTTGGTGGTGGGTCTGAGAGTACTTTACCTGGAGTTGTTGAGGAAGAATGTTTTCATGAATAACATATTTTTCAAGAGAGCTGTATAAATAAATACTATTATAGGTATCTCTCTTTTTCTCCCTAAGATCCTAATTTGATTCTGTGGAAAAATCTTTTTAGGCATGTACATTTATTAAGAAAGTTCTGAGTTTAAGAGGATGTCAACTGTACTCTGTGCTCAACTCTTAGTTAGGCCAAATATGATAATAACATTATAAAAGATATGCATTCAAAACACATATGAGGGGAGCAGATGTGGCTCAAGCAGTTGAGCACCTGCTTCCCACATGGGAGGTCCAGGATTCAGTTCCTGATGCCTCCTAAAAACAAAGCAAACAAATAAACAACAAGCAAACAAATGAAAAAACCAACTCATGGTAGCCGATGTGGTTTAGTGGTTGAACACCGACTTCCCACATACAAGGTCCTCGGTTCGATCTCTGGCCCTGGTACCTCAAAAAAACCCACAAAAAACAAAATTCAAATACATACAGTGGATGCAATCTTAAAATAATTGCTGCCTGATAACCCCCAAAAAGTTGACCAAGAGGAACACTTCTTGAGGAAGATTGTTTTTAGGATATATACCCTATCTCTTGCAACAGATACACTATAAAAGTCCCAAATTACATTAGACCAGAGGAGAACTAAATACCTGATTTATTTTTTCTGAGCCCTTCATGTAACTGTTTTCACTGAGCTGACATTTGAGGGATGTCATCTTATTGGAGGGGCACTAAAGTAACACCTTGTTTCATCTATTGGGAGGATGCTTATTACATTAAAAGGTATCATCTGTGGAAAGACCCTTGCGAGAAATGCTTTTCTGATTTGAGTGCCAAATACAGTTGTA
>JAQZBX010086193.1:0-13027 GCA_029593785.1 Cabassous unicinctus | reverse complement strand
AACATATTACAAAGCTACAGTGGTCAAAACAGCATGGTACTGGCATAAAGATAGAGACATTGATCAGTGGAATAGAATTGAAAACCCAGAAATAAACCCTCACTTATACAGTCAACTGGTTTTTGACAAACCTACCAAGCCCACGCTACTGGGAAAAAACAGTCTCTTCAACAAATGGTGTTGGGAGAACTGGGTATCTGTAAGCAAAAGAATGAAAGAGGACCCCTACCCCCTATACAAGAATCAACTCAAAATGGATCAAAGATCTAAATATAAAAGCCAGGACCATAAAACTGCTAGAAGAAAATGTAGGGAAACATCTTCAAGACCTTGTCGTAGGTGGTGGTTTCTTGGACCTTACACCCGAAGCACGTGCAACAAAAGGAAAAATAGATAAATGGGACCTCCTCAAAATTAAACACTTTTGCACCTCACAGGACTTTGTCAGAAGGGTGAAACGGCAACCAACTCAATGGGAAAAAATATTTGGAAATCACATATCTGTTAAGGGTTTAATACCCAGGATATATAAAGAGATGTTACAACTCAACAATAAAAAGAAAAACGACCCAATTAAAAAATGGGCGAAAGACTTGAATAGACATTTCTCCAAAGAAGAAATACAAATGGCAAAAATGCACATGAAGAAATGCTCAACATCACTCATGATTAGGGAAATGCAAATCAAAACTACAATGAGATATCATTTCACACCTATCAGAATGGCCACCATTAAAAAGACAGGGAACTACAAGTGTTGGAGAGGATGTGGAGAGATAGGAACACTTATTCACTGTTGGTGGGAATGCAAAATGGTACAACCACTGTGGAGGACTGTTTGGCAGTTCCTAAAGAAGTTGAATATAGACTTGCCACGTGACCCTGCAATACCACTACTGGGTATATACCCAGAAGAACTGAGAGCAGTGATACGAACAGACATCTGCATACCGATGTTCATAGCAACATTATTCACCATTGCCAAAAGTTGGAAGCAACCCAGGTGTCCATCAACAGATGAATGGATAAACAAACTGTGGTCTATTCACACGATGGGATATTATGCAACTGTAAGAAGAAATGAAGTCGTAAAGCGTATGGCAACATGGATGAATCTGGAGGACATTATGCTGAGTGAAGCAAGCCAGACACAAAATGACAAATACTGTAAGAATGCATTACTATGAGCTAAATATATTGTGTAACATATTGTTTGATCCACAAAAAAAAAATTTGTATGTATCCATTATATTTAATGGAGAAATGTATATATTTATTCATCTGTGTTTACTTTTTAGTTTTTAATTGTTTATATTTTCGATTATTAAATGTACAAATAAAGTTAAGAAGAAAAAAAAAGACATTGAGCAAGCACAAAGAAGAATTTGAAATCCTGAACAGAAAATTAACAGAGCTCATGGAATGAAAGACACAATAGTTGAGATGAAAAACACATTAGAAGCATACAACAGCAGACTCGAAATGATAAAAGAAAGAATAAGTGATACCAAAGACAGAACAGCTGAAATTGAAGAGAGAAAATAACAGAGAGGAAAAAGAATGGAAAACATTGAGCAGGGGCTCAGGGAGTTGAATGGCAACACGAAATGCAACAACATACGTGACATGGGAGTTCCAGAAGGAGAAGAGAAGGGAAAAGGGGCAGAAAGAGTATTTGAGGAAATAATAGCTGAAATTTTCCCAACTCTCACAAAAGAAATGAACTTACATGTCTAAGAAGTACAACATACCCCAATCAGAATAAATGTGAATAGACCTACTCCAAGGCACATACTACTCAGAATGCCAAATGCCACAGATAAAGAGAAAATTCTGAGAGCAGCAAGGCAGAAGCAAACCATCACATACAAGGGATGTCCAGTAATACTTAGCGCAGATTTCTCATCAGAAAACATGGAGGCGAGAAGACAGTGGTATGATACAGTTAGGATACTGAAAGAGAAAAACCGCCAGCTGAGAATTCTTTATCTAGCAAAACTGACTTTCGAATATGAAGGTGAGTATAAAATATTCACAAACAAACAGAAACTAAGATAGTTCATAAATAAGAATCCACCTATTAAAGGAAGTCTTAGAACCTGAAAGAAAAAGACAGGACAGAACAGCCTGAAGGAAAATATTGAACAAAGAATAGCAGAAAGGATAATTAAGAGTAAAAATCAGAAAAAGTATATGATATGACATATGAAAACCAAAGAATAAAATGGTGGAAGTAAAATAATGTATTTATAGTAATATCATTGAATGTGAATGGATTAAACTCCCCAATCAAAAGATGCAGGCTGATAGAATGGATAAAAAAACATGAGCCATCATATGCTGCTTCCAAGAAACTCATCTTAGGTTCAGGGATACAAACCGGCTGAACATGAAAGGTTGGAAAAAGATACTCTACGCAAATAGTAACCAAAAAAAGAGCAGGGGTAGCTAGACTAATATCAGTCAAAACAGATTTTAAATGCAAAAAAGTTATAAGAGACACTGAAGGCCATTATATATTAATGAAAGGGGCAATCCACCAGGAAGAAACAACAGTAATAACTATCTATGCACCTAACCGGGGTGCCCCAAATTACATGAGACAAACTCTGGCAAAACTGAAGGGAGAAATAGACATTTCTACAATAATTGTTGGAGACTTCAACACCCCACTGACATCATTAGATAGAACAACTAGACAGAAGAACAACAAGGAAACAGAACTTGAACAACATGAAAAACGAGTTAGACCTAACAGACGTATACAGAACTCTGCATCCAAACTCAGCGGGTTATACATTCTTCTCAGGTGCCTTGGATCTTTTTCTAGGATAGACCACATGTTAGATCACAATGCAGCTTTCAATAAATATAAAAAGATTGAAATTATACAAAGCACCTTCTCAGATCATAATGGAATGAAACTGGAAATAAATACTAGAAAGGAAAAAAGTAAATTTGCAAATGTGTGGAGGCTGAGCAACATACTCCTAAATAACAGTGGGTCAAAGAAGAAATTGCAAATGAAGTCAGTAAATATATTGAGACAAATGAAAACAAGAACACAACTTATGGGATGCAGCGAAGGCAGTCTTGAGAGGGAAATTTATAGCCCTGAATGCCTATATTAAAAAAGAAGAAAGAACTAAACTCAAAGATTTAAAACAGCATACCAATCCCAAAGCAAGCAGAAGGAAAGAAGTAATAAAGATTAGAGCAGAAATAAATAAAATTGAGAACTAAAAAACAATAGAGAAAATCAACAAAACCAAAAGCCGATTCTTTGAGAAGATCGATAAAATTGACAAACCCCTAGCTCGGCTAACAAAGATAGAAAGACAGAAGGTGCAAATAAATACAATCAGAAATGAAAGGGTGCATGTTACAACTGAACCCACAGAAATAAAAAGAATCCTAAGAGGGTATTATGAGAAACTGTATGCCAGCAAACTAGACAACCTAGATGAAATGGACACATTCCTAGAAATGCACGACCTACATTGATGCTGCAAGTAATACAAGAACTTAACAAATCAATCACATTAAAAGGGATTGAATCATCACCAAAATCTCCCAGGAAAGAAAAGTCCAGGACCAGATAGCTTCACAGGTGAATTCTGCCAAGCATTTGAAGAAGAATTAATACCAATCCTATTTAAACTCTACCAAAAAATTGAAGAGGGGGGAAAATTACCCAACACATTTTATGAAGTCAATATCACCCTAATACCAAAGCCAGATAAAGATAATACCAGAAAAGAAAATTACAGGCCAATCTCTCTAATGAACATAGATGCAAAAATTCTCAACAAAGTACTTGCAAATAGAATCCAACAGTATATCAAAAGACTTATACATCATGACCAAGTGGGATTTATTGCTGATATGCAAGGCTGGTTCAACAGAAGAAAATCAATCAACGTAATACACCGCATTAACAAATGGAAGGAAAAGGCATTCGACAAAATCCAGCATCCTTTTTTGATAAAAACCCTTCAAAAGATAGGAATAAAAGGAAAATTCCTCAGTATGATAAAAGACATATATGAAAAACCCACAGCCAACATCATACTCAATGGGGAAAGGTTGAAAGCTTTCTCTCTAAGATCTGGAACAAGACGGATGCCCACTGTTTCCATTGTTATTCAATGTTGTATTAGAAGTTCTAGCTAGGGCAATTAGAGAAGAAGAAAAAAAAAATTAAAGGCTTCCAAATAGGGAAAGAGGAAGTAAAACTCTCACTATTTGCAGATGGCATGATCTTGCATTTAGAAAATACTGAAGTATCCACGACAAAGCTACTTGAGGTAAGAAATGAGTTCAGCAAAGTGGCAGCATACAAGATCAACATGGAAAAATCAGTAATGTTTTTGTACGCTAGTACTGAACAGTCTGAGGAGGAAATCAGGGGAAAAATTCTGTTTACAATAGCAACAAAAAGACTCAAATACCTAGGAATTAGTTTAACCAAAGAAGTACAGGACCTATATGTAGAAAACTACAAAACAAATCAAAGAAGACCTAAAGAAATGGAAGGACATTCCATGTTCATGGATTGGAAGACTAAATATCGTGAAGATATAAATCCTACCCAAACTGATTTATAGATTCAGTGCAATACCAATCAAAATTCCAACAGCCTACTTTATAGAATTTGAAAAGGCAATTACGAAGTTCATTTGGAAGGGAAAGTACACCCGAATACCCAAAAGCATTCTAAAATAGGAAGAGCAACATGGGAGAAATTTCACTGCCTGACCTTGAAACATATTATAGAACGACAGTGGTCAAAACAGCATGGTACTTGCATAAAGATAGACATATCAATCAGTGGAATAGAATTGAGAATACAGAAATAAACCCTCACCTCTACGGCCAACTGGTTTTTGACAAACCTACCAAGTCCATATTAATGGGACAAAACAGTCTCTTCAACAAATGGTGCTGGGAGAACTGGTTATCTATAACCAGAAGAATGAAAGAGGAGCCCTATCTCACTCCCTATACAAGAATCAACTCAAAATGGATCAAAGGTCTAAATATAAAAGCCAGAACCATAAAACTACTACAAGAAAATGTAGGGAAACATCTTCAAGACCTTGTAGTAGGTGGTGGTTTCTTGGACCTTACACCCAAAGTATGTGCAGCAAAAGAAAAACTAGATAAATGGGACCCCCTCAAAATTAAACACTATTGCACCTCACAAGACTTTGTCAACAGGGTGAAAAGGCAGCCGATTCAATGGGAGAATACATTTGGAAATCACATATCTGACAAAGGTTTAATATCCATGATTATAAAGATATGCTACAACTCAACAGTAAAAAGACAAATGATCCTATTAAAAATGGGCAAAACACTTGAATAGATATTTGTCTAAAGAAAAAATACAAATGGTGAAAAAACGTGAAAAAATGTTCATCACTAGCAATTAGGGAAATGCAAATCAAAACTACAATGAGACAGTCATTTTAACACCTTTCAAAATGGCCACTATTAAAAAGACAGAGCACTAAAAGTTTTGGAGAGGAAATGGAGAGATAGGAACACTTATTCACTGTTGATGGGCTGTGGAGGAATATTTGGCAGTTTCTAAAGAAGTTGAATATAGAATTGCCATGTTACCCTGCAATACCACTAATGGGTATATACCCAGAAAAACTGAGAGCCATGATACAAATAGACATCTGCACACCTATGTTCATAGCAGCATTATTCATGATTGCCAAAAGTTGGAAACAACCCAGGTGTCCATCAACTGATGAATGAATGGATAAACAAACTGTGGTTTAGTCAAATAATGGAATATTATGCAGTGTAAGAAGAAATGAAGTCATAAAGCATATGACAACATGGATGAACCTGGGGGACATTATGTTGAGCAAAGCAAGCCAGACACAAAAGTACACATACTGTATGATTGCCTTACTATGAACCAAATATATTGTGTAACATATTGTATGGTTCAAAAAAAAATTATATAGTATCCAGCACATTTAATTGAGAAATGTATGTATTTATTGAACTGTATTTTCTTACCCTTTTATATTATTGTTTATATTTTCTGTTATTAAATGTGCAAAATAAAGTTTAAAAAAAAACCTATATGCTAATAAAGTCCCATTATTTATGCCAAACCATTTCATGGTATCTGCTTTATGAAGCCTAGGAAATTTAAACAGTTTCTATCTCTAATTTTGCTAGCCAGTTTCTCCTGGAGAAGTCATCAAAACCTCCACCAGTATTCCCAACTTGTACCCTTCCCTACAGAATTTGGATTTGTCAATTCTCATGGTGGTATGAGCTAATTCCTATAATAAATTTCAGGGGAAGCGGGTGTGGCTCAGTGGATAGAGCCCCCGTTTACCATATGGGAGGCCCGGGTTCACGTCCCGAGGCCTCCTTGTGAGGGCACGCCGGCCTGAGCGGTGCGGTGGGCTGATGCAGCAACCTCACGACAGGAAGCGGGTGTGGCGCAATGGATAGCCCACCCGTTTACCATATGAGAGGCCCCGGGTTCGCTTTCCGGCGCCTCCTTGTGAGGGCAGGCCGGCTCGCACGGCGCTGTGGGCTGATGCGGCAAGACCTCACAGCAAGGGGGAGATAAGCAGACACAGAGAAGACACGCAGCGAATGGACACAGCAGCACAAGCAGCAAGGGGGGGATAAATAAAATAAAAATCAAAAATAAATAAATCTTTAAAATATTTCTTAAAAAAAATAAATAAATAAATTTCATAATATCTACATACATATATGTATATATCCTGTGGATTATGTTTCCCTGGAGAACACTCCCTAATAAGTTAGATTTTGGACTGAGAGCAATTCTTGAGAAAAGAACCTTAAGAATGAGATTTCTGAGTTCTTTCTGGGGTTTTTGGAATTGGTTCTACAATCTGATTAGATTTTAAAGGTACTAATCACTATATTTCAAATGATCAAGACAGCACTGATGGTCCATGGTGTTTATTAGCCATAGAAATATGCAAAATGTCACCAGAGTTTTGTGCAGTTAAAAAGTATAATAATGAGACCAGATGTGTCGAGCGGTTGAGCTCCCACCGCCCACATGGGAGGTCCCGGATTTGGTTCCTGGTTCCTCCTGGAAAAACAAAAACAAAAACAAAAACAAAAATGAACAACAAACAAAACAAACAAAAAAACCAACTCAGGAAAGCCAATGTGGCTCAGTGGTTGAGTGCCAGCTTCCCACATAGTATGTCCTGGGTTCAATCCCTGGCCCCCAGTACTTTAAAAAAAAAAAAAAAAATGTTTTTGGCTGATTGTTCCTAAATATGCTGGCTATGTTGTCAAAGGGATGAGCTGAAGGCTACAAATACCTAGCTCAAACATCACATGAAGGATGTGAAAGTTTCTATGTGTGCACTGAAAACAAATATTTTTTTCTTGTAGGCTCAGGCTTGAAATTTCTGAAAAACTAGATTCAGAGTCTCATTGTGAATTACAACATAAATTTTAATTCCAAACTTTGCAGGGTGTCTGCTGTTAAAGTGAGGGCATTTATTGAGAAGGAATGGGATCCTGAAAATTGGAATGGGGACATATGAGCTGATAATGATGACAGTAGAGACATTGAAATCCTAGAGTCTGCTGAATCTTCTTCACCAGATGAAACTTTAATGGAATGCCCTGAGGTTGTTGGCTTGCAAGACACTGCTAATTCCTCTCATGACCCTCCTCACATCCCTCTTTTCTTCCAGACCTATTACTAGAGTGAAGCCCCAACAGGCCCCCCAAAATGAGTTACAACATGTGACCCATAAGGAGGTATACAACACTTCAAAAGAACTGCATGATTTCTTCAATTTATATAGACAGATCAGGGGAATATATGTGGGAATGGAAATTAAGGATGTAGGATAATGGTAGAAGGAACAAAAGTTGGATCAGATTGAATTTATTAATATGGGCCTTCTAAGCAGAAATTCTGGATTCAGTGTTGTACCTCAAGGGGTTATAAAGGATTCTAACAGTCTGCTCAGGTAGGTTGGTTGAAGCATGGGCCAAAAGTTGGCCTATATTACCTGAAGTCAAAACGCCAGACTTCCCTGTTATGATGAGGAGATCAAAAGGCTTAAAGAGATGGAATGTTAGAGTGAATTTATCAAGTAAGACCTGCTCACCGGCCCCAGGAATGTCCAGAGCACACTCTTTATAGGACTGTGAGTAATAAATTTGTGAGCAGCTCCATTATCCCTGAAGAGCTCAATGGTTGCTCTTCTCTGTATGTCAGATATTACTGTGGAACTGCTGCCATTGAACTTGGATCCTTAAATGCAGTGGAGATGATCAGATCCCAGGTTGGCAGGAAGCAAGTGGCAGTATTTAATCATAAAATACAAGGTGGGTGTGGTTACCATAATGGTTGGCAGAATCAAAGCAGTAACCAGAATAGTCTGACTAGCAAGCTCTGTGGCATTGGTTAGTTGATCATGGGGTACCTAGAGGTGAAATAGATGGGCAGTCTACTAAATTCTTATTTGATTTGTATAAGTGGAGGAGTTCTAAGTCAAGTGAACAAATGTCTAACTTGAATCACAAAACCAGAGAGTTACACCCTCTTAATCAATTCCCAGACATTAGACAAATTTACAGACCCCATTTCCCTTGAATGAAGGGAAGACTGGTTTCTCTTGGGAAGGAACCTGCTATACTACCAAAAATGTATACTGTTAATCTTCCTTCCAGCCTTCCTCAAAGGGACCTGTGGCCTTTTACCAAGATGATTATGCATTGGGTAATAGGAAATGATCAGACGTTTCGGGGATTATTAGATAGTGGCTCGGAAGTGATATTAATTCCAGGAGATCCAAAACTCACTGTGGTCCACCAGAGTAGAGGCTTATGGAGATCAAGTGGTCAATGGAGCTTTAGCTCAGGTCTGTCCCACAATGGGCCCAGTGGGTCCCCGAATCCATTCTGTGGTTATTTCCCTAGTTCCCATATTCAAATAGACATACTCAGCAACTGCACAATCCCCACATTCGAGACCAAGTGGAAGCCACTAGAACTATCTCTGCCTAGCAAAATAGTAAATCAGGCAATACCACATTCCTAGAGGTATTGTAGAGATTAGTGCCACCATCAAGGACTTAAAGGTTGAAGGGATGGTGATTCCTAACACATCTTCTTCAGCTTTCCTCTTCGGCCTCTGCAGAAAATAGATGGATTGTGGAGTGGATTTTCATAAACTTAACCAGGTGGTGACTACAATTGCAGCTGTTTTTCCAGATGTGGTATCATTGCTTGAGCAAATTAGCAGATTCCTTGGTACCTGATAGGCAGCTGTTGAGCTGGCAGATGCTTTTTTTCTTGATGCCTGTTAGTAAAGACCACCAGAAACAGTTGTTTGTTTTTTCAGCTGGCAAGGCCAGGAATATACCTTCACTGTCCTACCTCAGGGGAAATCAACTCCCCAGCCCTGTGTCATAATCTAATACACAGAGACCTTGATCGCCTTTCCTTTCCACAGCACATCACACTGGTCCATTATATTGATGACATTATGCTGATTGGACCTCTTGAGCAAGCAGTAGCAACTACTCTAGATTTATTGGTAAGGAATTTGCATGTCAAAGGGTGGGAGATAAATCCAATAGAAATTCAGAGGCCTTCTACCACAGTGAAATTTCTAGACATCCGCTGGTGCTGGGAATGTCCCTTCTAAGGTAAAGGATAAGCTGTTGCATCTGGCCCCTCCTACAACCAAAAAAGAGGCACCATGTCTATTTGGCCTCTGGATTTGGGAGGCAATATGTTCCTCATTTGGGTGTGCTACACCAGCGCATTTACTGAGTGAAATTCACAGCAGCTACTTTTAGGGAGCTTGCTTAAGAAAATGTGCCAGACTTTTTACTAAGCTCTTCATACGCATTGTTTCAGTTAATCCTCTCAAGAATCCAGTGTGGTAGATAGGCATGGTATTGTCCTCCTCATCTCACAGAAAAATTAAGTAATTTGCCTAGGATTATATAACAGTGGAAGCAGATTAAAATCCAGTTTTGTCCTATTCTAGAGCCTAATGCCTATGTTATTATGTACACTGTCTTAGAAATGCTTCCTGGAAGTTTTACAAATTATTTCCATTCTCCAGTAATATTTTTTGAAAAGTTTGCCTTTCTATTGTAGAACTCATTGTTCATTTTTAAATTTAAATTTAAATTAAATTCTAAGTCTATATATTTTTTAGTATAATTTCAGACTTAGAGAAAAGTTGAAGGAATAGTAGTACAGAGGATTTCAGTATTTCACCAGATTCCTTAGATATTAATATTTATTATATTTGCTTTATCCTTTCTTATTGTTAGAGATACCTTTTCCCCTAAATGCTGTGTATTTCCTAAAAACAATGACATTTTATATATAACTATATAATAATCAAAATCAGGAATTAATGCCAATATTATTTAATCCAAAGACCTTATTTCTATTTTATCAATTGCCCCAGTAATATCCTTTTAAGTAAAAAAATCCAGAATCATTTGTTCCGTTCATTTGCCAGGTCGCTTTAGTTCCTTTATTCTGAAAGAGGGCCTGCCTGATCCTCTGTTTTTTTTCATGACATTGACATTTTTGTGGAGTCCAGATCAGTTATTTCGTAAAATGTTCTTCAGTTTGGATTTGTCTAATCAGTCATCATGATTAGATTTAGGTAATATACTTTGGCAGGAATACTACAGAAACAATGTTGTATCATCCTCAGTGCTTCATGTCAGGAAACACATGCTGTTGATTTGTCCCATTACTGATGCTGTTAACTTTGATCACTTGGTTAAGATGATGTCTGCCAGGTTTATCCACTGTAAGTTAATATTTTTCCTGTAATTAATAAATATCTGTGGGGAAATACTTTGAGAACATGTAAGTATCTGTTTATTCCTCATACTTTCACTAAGTGAAATCATTCATTGATGATTCTAGCCTGAATTAATTATCCTTTTGATAGTTTTCAGATGATGATTTTCTAATTCCATTGTAATTTGGCTTCTGTACAGGAAAGCTTTCCCTTCTTCCCCATTTATTTATTTAGTCAATATAGTGTCATGGATTTTAATTTTTTTTCCAAATGGTTATAATCTTTACTGACTAGAATTATCTTAATATATAGCTTGTACCAGATTTTGGCCAGTGGGAGCCCTATCAAGCTGATTCTTATGTCCTTTGACATGTCCCTATCATTCTTTGAGTATCCCCTCACTTTGTGGAACAAAAAGATGTTTCAGGCCCATCTTGCACTTTCCCTGCCCAGCTGCTGAGTCATCTATTCCTACAATGAGTCCTGGTTCCTTTCAGTGGCAAACAGTATTTAGAATCTAAGGTCTGGGTGCTAGATGTGTTCATTGCTCCTGAGGAATCATTGCTTCTAGGCCCTCTTAGCGGCTAGAGCTAGGAGACATATATGCACGCATAAATATGTATATACTGACCCACATCTCTTTCTGTCCATCTGTCTGTCTATCTAATCATCCATCCACCCATCTAAATTTCATTCTTATCATTCCAATACTAATCTAACAACAATGGTTTATTTTCCTCTTTCTTTTCCATGTTTCTTACTCTCTTCTCAAACAGGGAGAAACCTGATTTCCATTATCCAAAATATGTATATTTATTTACTTGCTCAAACCTTGAATATATTAAAGAAATTTTAGTATTGCTAATCCATACCTCTGAGAAAGTTACTTGGATTGGTTCCCCTTCCTTTCACAACTGGTTATATTATTTATTTGAACTGTAATCAGTACATTTGTTTCTGATTATATTCAGTTTTAGGGTGCCCCCCCATCTTCCATTTAAGTTGTTTTCTTTCAGAGTATTTTTAGTGTATGTGAAGCTTTAACATGATTCTTAAAGTCAAAACTATACAGAAGGTATACACAGGAAAGTGCCTGCTCTCATCCCCTCACTTTTTCTTCTATCCTTTTTCTCCTCGTTCCCATTCACTTTGTTGGTAGTTACTTTCTTTGGTCTCAGATTTTTATCTTTTCTGTGTTTTGTTACCCCCAAATAGCAGGTACATGCATATTTTATTATTTCCTCTTTTTTCTGTCTGTCATAAATGGTAGCGCACTATAGATACTCTTTTGAATATTGCTCTCTTCACTTAACAGGATGTCCACAAAATACTCCACATTAGTTTCTAGCGATCTGCCTCATTTTACAGTGTTCCATCTTGTGGATATACCATAGTTAATCCAATCACTCTGTATGAGCATTTAGATTGTTTCCATTATTTTGCAGCATAAACAATGCTACAATGTTCACATATTTTTAAATAAATAAAATTATTTAAAGGGAATTGTAAAATTTATGTCACCTATACTGATACATGCTTACAACATGAGTGAAATGTGAAAGAAGCCAGAAACAAAAGGTCACATAGTGTATGATTCCATTTATATGAAATATCCAGAATAGATAAATCCATAAAAATAGAAAGCAGATTGGATGTTGCCAGAGGTTGGGGAAGGGAGCATGGAGAGTGACTGTTCGTGGGTAATGAGATCTCCTTTGGGAGTGATGGAAATGTTTTCGAAGTAGATACATTGTGAATGTATAGATGCTGATGAATTGAATACTTTAAAGTGGTTAATTTTATGTTGAATTTCACCTATATCATTCATATAATAAAAATAGCCATTTACTTGGTTTTCCTCATTTATGTTGGTACTAGTGACAGTTCAGTCCACTCGTTAATCAGTACATCTTCAGAAACTTTCCATGAAGAAGCCCTGAGGTTTGTAATTTTAATGACATCGTGCATAAAGTATACATTGTCTACTTGCACCTTCTTTTGTTTGCCTGATCAGATTTTCTTTACCTCTCTTGTATTTCACTTTGCAGAGAGTTTTTTTAAAAATTTGGTTTTGTTTGTTTTTCTTTTACACTGGAAAATGTTGAAGCCTAACGATGTAGAGGCTTAAAGTATGTATTTTTCTGTTTCTTCACGGTCAGGGATGGGAGTGGTACTAAAGGAAGCTAGAAAGGTACTTTGGGCCAGATT
>JAQZBX010086192.1:0-13030 GCA_029593785.1 Cabassous unicinctus | reverse complement strand
TCTACTATAATGATGACACAGTGTTAATCAAAACAGATGAGCAGGAAGGTTAAAATCTTTTAGACTAAGTAGTAAAACACATGCATGCTTGTTTTAGTTTCCTAGGTTGCTTAAAGAAAATACCATGAAATGGTTCATCTTGAAGAAAAGGAATATATTAGCTTACAGATGAGACTGAGAAAATGTCCAAATCAAGGCATCACCAAGGTGATGCTTTCTTTCTGAAGACTGGCTGCCAGCCAACCTTGGCTCCTTTGTCACATGGCAAGGGACATGGCGGCATCTGCTGGTCTCTCCCTTCTCTTTTGGGTTTTGTTGCTTTCAGCTTCTTGCTTCCATGGCTTTCTTTCTCTCTCTCTGTTTTCATTCCATTTATAAAGAACTGTAGTAATATGATTAAGTCCCATCTTGAATCCTACTTAGAATGGATTTACACCCACAAGAATGGATTCAGTTTAAGAAGGGTTTTTCTGGGGTATGTACAATTTCACATCATCACAATGCCAAAAAGTAGGGGAATCTCCTTTGCCCCTCCAATTTAATCCGCATCACTTTAAGAGTCCAGTGGTCAGGGGTTTGCTGGGATATCCCCTCTAAGGTAAGGGCAAGTAGTTCTGCTTGTAACCCTTACCACGAAGAAAGAGGCACAGTGCTTGGTGGGCTTTACTGGATTTGGAAGAAGCATATACTGCCCCTGAATATTGCTCTGACTCATTTGTTAGGTGATTTTGAAGGCTGACAGTTTCAAATGGGACTCAGAGTAAGGGAGAGCTCTCAGTAGTCTTGGACTGTATAGTAAACTGCACTGTATGATACTACTATAGAAGCATTCATGATAGATAAAGCTACTTGATGCAGTCTCTGGCCAGAATTCCAGTATGGCCTAGTTTTCTGGAGTGAAGCCATACCTTCTGCATGGGAGAACAACTAGCCACTGGCAAGAGAGCGCTGGCAAACTACAGAGCCAAGGCCTAGGAGACACTGCAAGGCTTATCAGACCCTAGTGACTATGCAACCAGAGCTATTCACCATGAACTGGTTTTTATCAGATCCATTGAGTTATAAATAAAGCATCAAGTCGTGATTGGGGATTCTGCACCTGACTGGACTTAATGGAAGAAAAAATCAGATCCAAGTGGTAGATACGAGGGATGGACGATACCAGGACAACTCTGGGTACCACTTAAAATCCTCTCACGGGATTTTAGCTGTGGAGACTAGTTCCCATGAAGGCTTCAAGCAGCTTCTCTCAGGTACAACCTGAAAGTACCTTGCCTCAGGCCGACACTGTACACCTCTTGCTTCCTGCCCCAGAGCTTCTCTTATGCCTCGTCAGTAGATATCCACAGAAACTCTCTCAGCATCCAAGCCCTGTGGCCTTGACCAATAGGGAAGGGCACTGATTGGTAAACATTTTCCTGTTTCTTCCCACAGCTGACGATTCAGAGAGGCAATTTATGGGCTTCTGAAATAGTCCTGCAGGATTGAGCTCACTGTCATCCAAGATGGTAGCCAACTTAACATGCCTTCCTGCACTGGCTTTCTCTTCCCTGTTTCACTCCCTCCGACTCTCTCACTGCTGTCTCCCTGGGATAACACTCCCAAATAAGCTTTTCTCTCGGGTGGTATGTTTGAAAGAACCCAGGCTGACATAAGAATATAATTTGTAATCATTTAATTCCTATTAGAAACATACTGTGATTCAAGATCCTTTTTTTCCCTTTCTTTCTTTTATTTTTATTTTTTTACCTTTTAGCTGTACAAAGAAAATGAATACATCTGGAACATTTTAAAATAAATTCTTGACATTATGTCCTTTCATTTCTAAATAGAACAGTTAGTATCTCTAATATATAAGGCCTTAAAAATGCCATAACTACAATCCCACTATCATACCCAAAAGATGAACCACATTTTCTTAATCATATCACATACTCTATATGTGTTCCATTTTCTCTGGTCATTTCATAAGCATATGTTTTACAGCTAGTTTGTTGGAATCCGGAGTGTGAAAAGGACAGATACTGCATTTGGTGACTCTTACAACTCTCTTAATCCATAGCAGTTCTTTTTCTTTTCTTGCCGCTTATTTATTGAAGAAATTGGATCACTTGTCCTGTAGAATTTTTCACATCCTGAGTTTGGCTGATTGTTTCCTCCTGGTTCACTTTAACAATCAATCTTTAAAATATATATGCATCATTCCTAAAGAGTTTGCTCTGCAAAATGCATTGCTGATTATCTGGCGGATGGTTTCTATCTATGCTTCCTTGGTGCTGATTTTCTGATTTCCAACCTGAGTGCTTTGCATTCTCTAATGTGCTGACGCACAGGAAAGCTCATTTCCTGATCACTCTGGAGGAAAGAGTGACTTCTTTATTGTAGTCTATGCTGAAAATGTACTTCAGCATTGAGTTATATTTAGCCATTTATATCATAGCTCATTCCATAATGATTTGAGGTCATACAAACGTGCTTTAAAATTAAGAATTCTAAAAATTAGGAATGGGGGACAAAAAGGAATATTAAGAGGGGGAAAATAAATGGAAAACCTCAGGTGTCATTCTGAACAGAATGATGGACACCAAGATGTTTTATGTAAAGCACCCTTCACCATTCCATAAAACTGTAACTCATCAAAGGTGGTACTGATTGTACACTTCACGTCCTCAGGACTATAACAGTGCCTGGCCTTAGGAGGATCAATACATAGTGGTTCACTGACTGTTTATTCCATGCTCAATCACACAGTCTTCATTTGTGACTCTATCAGTTCATATTAATCATTCCTAAATCTATTTGAGACATACAGACAAATTAAAACACAAACTGTATTATAAATGTATTCTTGGTAGTAATGCCTCTTGGAAGTAAATATTAAGGCATTGGTTTCAAAACTTTAGCTTCAAGAGTAAGACAGGAGAGGTGAAACTCCATCCTAAGCCTAGAAATAATAATTACTGCTTTCCTTCCATTAATGAAAAGATGACATTTATAAGAACATTGCAATGGTGCAAGCATAAGGAGCAGCTTCAAACTGAAGTGGTAACGTGACATTCTACCTTAGTAAGTAGAAAGAAGTAATAGATATAAACAAATATCAGTGGAGTCTTCAGATAGTTGCATTGAAAAGAATTGGAAAAATATTGGATGGGTTAGTTTCTTTCAGATGATAATCACAGAAGTAATTTTGAGCTGAAGGTCATCACAATGAGTGTTTGAAACACTTCAGATTAGGGCTATATATTTCCCTGAATGATACTTATGTTTATTTTATTGAAGACAAATAAAGCTCATTTAAAAGTTCTATAAAGCACAAGACAGACCATTTTGTTGATTAAAAATAAACCAAAGTGGAAGCAGATGTGGCTCAAGCAGTTGGGCACCTGCCTCCCACACAGGAGGTCCTGGGTTCAGTTCCTGTTGTCTCCTAAAGAAGATGAGCAGGCACAACGAGCTGACGGAATGAGCTGACAAACGAACAGACACAATGAGCAAGGAGCGGATACGGCTCGAGTAGTTGGGCACCTGCATCTCACATGGGAGGTCCTGGGTTCAGTTCTCAGTGCCTCTTAAAGAAGACGAGTGGACACAATGAGCAGAGACAATGAGTAGACATGACGAGCAGACACAGTGAGCAGACAACGAGTAGACAGATGAGGGAGCCATTGGGGCAGGGGGAGGGATTCAGAAATAAACCAAAGTGAAGCAAGGTGAAGATATTTTTTAAAAAGATATTCAGACAAAACAGGATTTTAATTTTTGATGTAATAAAATGAATCTACAGTTTTGTGTCTTGTTTTAACCATCAAAGACTCAGGAAAATTAAATAAAATTGACATATCAACAAATATTTCAAAGAGGAAAATGAACTGAAAGTACTTTTAAATGTAAATTGTTATTCAAATATAAATAAAATTATTACTTAGCTCTTATTCTGTACTTTGCATTGTCAGGCACTGAGGGCAAGACAAAAATAAGCAAACAAAAAAATAACTGAACTAATCACATATACTGTTTTTGCAAGAGACCTCCTGACAAGAACCCCCAGTCCTTATAACAGTGTAGTCAGCATTTCTGGGAGTTTTTGTGCTTTTGCTTAACTATTTGTATCAGGATATTTTGGTGACCACATGGGACATTTTGGTGGCCAGAGATTTTTATCTTCATGCCTGCACAAATGTTTACAAACCGAATGTGTAAGTCAATCTCAAAGTTTTTTTCATTAGCATATACTTATGTGAAAAATTGCATAAGTGATGAAAAATAAAACCTAAAATGTAGGAAATGGCTCCTATATAGTACATACATCCTTGTCTAAGAATTAACCAAACGTTTAGTAGATTGCATTTACGAAGTATTGTGAATGGCAGGACAACTAATTCTGAGTTCTTGTGTTACAATGTGATTGGTCATATATTTAAGTCAAAACATTGAGTTGACTAAATTCATTCATGTATTCACTCATTTGACAAACTATTATTGGTCAGTACTACAGCCAGATACTGTGCTTGGTTCTAGCACTACAGAGTTAAATGAGATACATTCACATCCTCCAAGAGCCAACAATTTAGTAGTAGAAATAAAAGTAAATCTAGGGTTAGAGTTTACTCTGATATGAGCCATGTTAGGAAGGGGTTTGCAGAGACAGATTTAGGTGCATAAATGGGGGGCACCTAAATTGGCCTGAGGTTAAGGCTTGGTGTATGGGATGGGGTGGGATAAGTTCAAAGAACACTTTATGGAGGAAGTGATCCTGTAGTTTATTTTAATGGAAGAGGGAAAAGTGAAAATGCTATTCTAAGAAAAGGAAACAGCACTTTGCATTGGAGGAAATCCATAAGTTCCATTTGGCTGGAATGAAGGTGATTATTGGGAGCATTGGGAGTTGAGAATGATGCAGGAGGTAGGAGCCAATTCATTTAGGACTTGTAGGCTAAAAAATTTAACTCTTGTTATATAGAGATATTGATGGATTTTGAGTAAAGGAGTGATATGCTCATATTTAAATACTAGAAAGAGGATTCTGTAGAAGAGTGGAGATTAGTATTGCGTGTCAGGGCAGCTAGTTAGAGGCCATTGCAGTAAACCCGTTCTGCACATGAAGCATAGAATGGTGAAGGGGCCTGGTCAAATACAAGGTGAGGGGGAGATTAACAGGACCTGGCGATTGATGGGCATGGAGGGGGAAGGAAAAGCAGGAGTCAAGGGTGGAGCTCACGCTTGAGCAACTGACTGAATGGCAGTGCCCTTCCTGAGATAGAGAGCATAGGAGAAGGAAAATAATGACTTGAATTTTGTAATTGAGTTTAAGATCTTTATGTGGTGTCCAGTTAGAGATGCTTAGTAAGGAGCTGGACACATGGAAAACTCCAGCACGTGAGGAGAAGGCAGAGAAGGAAAAGTCCTCAAGGGAAACAAAAGGAGTGAGAAATGTGATCAGAGAGTGGTGCTACATAGGTCAATGTAGGGGAATTCCAAGAGGAAGGATCCAGCAAAATCATCAAAGGTAGGTGGAGGCTAGAAAAGAGAACAAAACATTTCCATCGGCCTTGGCCTTACTTGCCTTATCATGGGCAGGTTCAGCAGAAGCAAAATTACAGTAGAGTGACTTGTCCGGATCTTTCTTTGGTCTGACGTATCCACCTCAGCTTGGCCGGAAGCGGTCATTTTTATACAGCTCCTTGTCCTACTCAGGACAGACGCCCCTATGTACCAAGAGAGCGTGAATAAAAGGCCCAAAAATAAAAAAAAAAAAAAAAAAGAAGGACATGAAAGGGGAGGAAAAACTGATGAAATTCTGGCTTAATTGGATAACTCTCTCGATCAAGTGGGTAGCTTCGTTTTGCTTTGTCTGATATGGTCAAGTAGTCATGGCCTTGGTGTTTGATGTCTTGTCAAGAAAGAAGAAACAGTAGCAGCTGGTACCACTGTCAGAGACACAGTGAATGGGTTATTGATTATAGTTGTTTTTGCTTAAAATATCTTGTAACAACTTCTGACTAATACTTCCATAGCACTATTAATAATCTTACCCATTTTCTCTTATGAAAATGTATTCTCTGTCACAGCTACTATTATCTTATCAACATCTGTCCATGCCTTATGGAAAAGTTTGTTTTTCAAATGAAACTAAAATAACGAGCCTGACATTTAATATACTTAATATGCAATCTGTCTCATGATGCATCAATGAATTTATTTTTAATATGAAATCTGGATGAAAATCTTTGGGTTGTAAAAGGAAATTAGAAGTGTAAATATATTTTAAATACTGTTTCATGAATAACAATTTCATGAATTTGCCAATAGCATTACTAGTTTATCTGAAGCCTGTGATAACGTTCTTCATTTTACTTTAATAATTGATGGTATTTTGTAGATTTGATTATGTTTATCTTTCCATTGAATAGTTTATATAAAAGTCATTACTATACAATTTAATACTCTTTAGACTGGACAATTTCTTTATAGGGAAAATAAAATATAAATAGTGAATTAGATGCTTTGATGTTGCAATAAAAGGGAATTTAGGCATTAAATAACATTTCAGGGCACCAGAGAAAGGTCAGAGAAGAATAAATGTCCCTTTCCACCTCTATTACTCTCTGTCAGTATAGTTTAATAAAATGATTCTTTTTAATTATCCCGGATTTTTTAAAAAACTGTAGTTAATGAGGACTGCAACTTACAAAGAATGTAAATATTTCTTAAGTTAATCAAAGGGGACATAAAAGGAAGCTTGGGAATTAACCAAGAGGCTCACTTGATCCTTCTCTCTTGAAAACTTTCTCTCCTTCTCTTAGTTGGCAAGAATACACATTTGACACACTTGGGGTTTGAAAGCCATATCTTGAACTGTGGGGTGATAGTAGAATACTAATTATTAAATGTGTCTGTCATTTGTTAACCTCTGTTAGAATTTAAAATGCAAAGGCCACAGTACAGCTCTGGAACTTTTTTTTTTTTTAGAATTTTCTTCTTATTAGAGAAGTTGTAGGTTTTCTGAAAAATCATGTAGAAAATACAGAATTTTCATATACGCACCGCCCCCCCCGCAATAACACTGTGCGGTAACTTTGTTACAATTGAAACAATATTTTTATAATTATACTATTAACTATAGTACACAGTTTACATTAGGGTTCACTGTTTGTGTTGTACATTCCTATGGGTTTTTAAAAGTTTTTTATTCCAGTAACATATATACAACCTAAAATTTCCCCTTTTAACCCCATTTAAATCTATAATTCAGTATTGTGGACCACATTCACAATGTTGTGCTACCATCACCACCATCCATTACTGAAACTTTTCATCAGCCCAAACAGAAAGTCTGTGCCAATTAAGCATTGACTCCCGATTACCAACCCCCACTCCAGCCCCTGGTAACCTATAATTTAGTTTCTGACACTATGAATTTACACATTCTAGTTATTTCATATCAGTGAGATCAAAGAATATTTGTCCTTTTGTGTCTGGCTTATTTCACTCAACATGTTGTCTTCAGGTTCATTGATGTTGCATCTATCAGAACTCCATTCCTTTTTACAGCTGAATAGTATGCCTTTGAATGTATATATCACATTTGGTTTAACCATTCATTTGTTGATGGACACTTGGGTTGCTTCCATTTTTGGCAATTGTAAATAATTCTGCTATGAACATCGGTGTGCAAATATCTATTCCTGTCCCCGGTTTCAATTCTTTTGGGTATATACCTAGAAGTGGGATTGCCAGGTCATATGGTAATTGTATACTTAAGTTTTTGAAGAACCTCCAAACTGTTTTCCATGGTGGTCTTGGCATTTTACATTGTCTGGGACATTTTCTAATATTTGCCAGGAAAAAAAAACAGTCTTCAAGATCAGTAGGAGATTTAGAATGTTTGTTGAATGAATGAATAATATCCTTTCTATCTAGGAATGTGTGGATACATACATGATAAGAATATTCTGTGGAGATACAATGGGAACAAACTAGTGATGGGTGGAAGCCAAAATTCTATATAGTCCCCACACTATTTCACCTTCCTATTGGGCATGTAAGAGAATAACATTTCCCAGACCTTTTGCTGCTAGGTGGGCTCATGTAATAAATTCTAGCCAAAGGAATGTGGGTAGAAGATATACGCAGTATTTCTAGGCCTGGCTGTTAAAATATCTTCCATAATCTTTCATTTTTCTTCACTTATTGAGTTAGTTGGCTGGAGGGGATCAATCAGAGGACCCAGAGAAGGTCTTGGGGAGAGTAGGACCAGAGGACACAAGGAGCCTGTATATTTGAGTAGCACTGGAAGGAAGCCTCAGATCTGCACAGCATCGATGTGAACAAAAGATAGACCTTTGCATGCTATAATGCTGAAATTTTGTTGTTTTTTGTTGCATCAGGTAGTAGCAACTATCCTGTATAATATAGGGAGAAAAAGATTGAAAAAGGGATATATTGAAGAGATTAGAATTCTTTCAAATCATTACCATATACCATTGAAATAGTATTGCTCTATCTCCAAAGAACCAATATTTGGTTTATTGATAACCAATCTCTCTCTCCCATTTTTTCCTCTAATTCATTAATTTCCACTCTAATGTTCATTGACTCTTTCCTTTTGCTTGCTTGAGGTTTAGCTTCCCTTCACTTTTCCTTTTTTCCCAATATATGAGGGTAGCATATTGATTTGAGAGCTTTCTTCTTTTTAAATGTGTTTACAGCTATAAATTACAGCTAAACACTCCTTTTGGTATCCTCATTTTCATTCGATGAATATCATTTTCAGTCATCTCAAAGTATTTTCTAAATTCCATTGTGATTCCTTCTTTGACTCATTGGTTTTTCAGGAATGTTTGTTTAATTTTCATATATTTGTCAATTTCCCAAATTTATGTTATTGATATTTCAATTCTTTATTTTTATTGAGGTTTGTTTTATCATCTAGCTTATAGTCTATCCTGGAGAATGCTCCATGTGCACTTGAGAAAATTGTCTATTCTGTTCTTGTTGTATAGAGTGTCCTATGGATATCTGTTAGGTCTAGTTAGTTTATAGTGTTGTTCAGATCTTCTGTTTCCTTGTTGATCTTCTGACTAGATTTTTATCCATTATTGAATGGGAATATTGAAGTCTCCAACTATTGTATTAATTATCTGTTTCTCCCTTCAATTCTGTCAATGTTGGCTTCAGGTATTTTGGGACTCTGTTGTCAGATGCATATGTGTTTATAATCTTCCTGATAGATCAACTCTTTTATCATTATTAAATGTTCTTCTTTATTTCTAGTAGCATTTTTTGTTTTAATGTCTATTTTGCCTGATATTAGTATACCCACTCCAGCCTTCTTATGGTTGCTTTTCATATAATATATCTTTTTTCTAGTATATAGTTGGATCTCTATTCTAGTATGACGATCTCTGCCTTTTGATTCACATTTAAAGTTATCATTAATACAGTTGGGTTTATGTCTGCTATTTTACTTTTTATTTTCTATGTCTTGTGTCTTTTTTGTTCCTCTATTCCTCCTCCTTTATTACTTTCTTTTGCATTGAATGAATATTTTCTAGAGTAACATTTTTATTATTTTATTGATTTATATATATGTGTGTGTATATATCTATATCTATATTATCTATATATATTTTTTAAGGAGGTACCAGAGATTGAACCCAGGACCTCATACATGGGAAGCAGGTGCTCAACCACTGAGCTACATCTGCTCCCCTCACTATATTTTAAAAATTATTTTCTTTGTGCTTGTTTTAGGGTTTACCATATACATCTTAACTCATCAGAATCTACTTCAAATTTATACTAACAATGCCGGTGAGCTATAGAAACATTGCTCCTATATAGTTCAATTCCCTACTTACCCTTTTTATGCTATTATTTTATACATATTACATTTATATATATTAAAACCCCCAAAATACATTATTGTAATTATTTCATGATAAAATCTTATGTCTTTTAAAGATATTGATAGAAGAAAAGAGAGCAAGTATATATTTATAGAGTTCATTATATTGACTTTTTATTTGCCATATCTGGTTCTCTTCATTTGTTTATGTGGGTTTGCATTACCATCTAATGTAATTTCCTTACACCAAGATGGCTTTGCTTCTATCCTTTGTGCCATTATTGCCAAATATTTTCCATTTCTATGTATTATTACCCCAACAATATAATTATATAAATCTTGTTTTATATCATCACATTTTAAATCAGTTAAGAGAAGAAACAAGAAGAAACATGCATTCGTATTGTCTTTTAAAATTACATAATTACTTTAACTGGTGATCTATATTTTTTCATAAAGATTTATATTACTCTCTGGTGTCACCTGCTTTGAACTTGAAGACCATTCTTTAGTATTTCTTATTAGGTGGTTCTGCTAACAACAAATTCTGTTTTTTTTTCCTGGAAGCATAGTATGTATTTGTCTAGTGGATAATGGCAGTGAGCTTGGGAGCTCTCCAGGAAGAGAGATCAGTGTGAGCAAAGTTACAAGGGTGTGAACTAGCACGGCATGTTTAAGTTGCTGCTGGAAGTTCCATATGTTTGGAAGATAGGATGTGAGGAGAAATAGGTTGTGGCTGTATCACAGAGGGCCCTGTATGTTTACCCATGAGTGAGAAACTAAAGACAAAAACAAAAGCAAAAAAAGATCCATATCTACTCCCTTATTTCCATCCAATCCACCTGAGATATAGTTCCAGGAAGAGTGGCCAAGATTTAAAAAGTGATATTTAGATGAAATTTAAGAAGTTCTTTAAGAATACTTCAAAACAGTTGAATAGCTACTTCAAAAGATGCCTGAGTATGGCAGGGTAATTTTCAAACACTGACTTTGAATTTACTTTGTGATTCCCAGTGCTATTCTTGGCAGTTACATGATAAACAGCTGCTTGAATCATCTTCATTCTTATGAAATTCTTCTCATCCACAGAGAGAAACACATTTTTTTTTGGATTTTGGATTATTTTATAAGTCAAGAAATTCTCAAAGTATATTATACCAGACCCAAAATATATAGGACAGGGAAAAATAGTTTTATTAAAAATTGACTTGATTTTTTACAAGAAATAAATAGATGCAAAAAGTTATCACAAATCAAAAGGAAGGCAAGGATGAATTAATAAATAGAGCTTAGCCAAATAGTTAATAATAGTTAGAAAATTTAGATCTTCATCTCACACTTCATAAAAATAACATTATAGATTGATCATATTATATTAGATAGCTCAAAAATTAATCATAAAAATGAAAATATCAAATTGACCCCTAGAGGGAGCAAATGTGGCTCAAGCAGTTGGGCACCTGCCTCCCACATGGTAGGTCCCAGGTTTAGTTCCTGGTGCCTCCTAAAGAAGATGAGCAGACCCAACGAGCTGATGCAATGAGCAGGGAGTGGCTGTGGCACAAGCAGTTGGGCACCCGCCGCCCATGTGGGAGGTTCCGGGTTTGGTTCCCAGTGCCTCCTAAAGAAGATGAGCAGACACAATGAGCAGACTCAACAAGCATAGACAGTGAGCAGACAGACAAGGGAGCCATCTCAGGTGGGGAATAAGTAAATAATTACATTTTTAAAAATTGATCCTTAGGGAAGATTTTCTAATTTTACATTTAATTCAAGGTGCATAAAATAAAAGATCAAAAGATTTAGTGCATAACAATTTTTCATACTCTGTCCCCCATAACATTACCAACTTAAAATGCAAACATCAGGGGATAAAAATAAATACCATAGATTAAAACATATGAAAGTAATATACTGTACAGAAAGGATTCTTAGAATTTGAAGCATTATTATTCACAATAATATATGTGCAAAAGCTTAAAGAAACATCTAATAAGTATGGGAAAATAAAATATGACTTGCTAATATGGGCTGAGGAAAATATTAAAACTCACCAGTTTATTTTTAAATGCAAATTTCTGTTTCAAATCTCTCAAATTATAAAAGTTCAGAAGTAATAATAGAGAAAGCCAATGGTATATTAACATGGACACTTAAATTGCTGTGAGACTATATACACCTTAAAGTGTCTATTCCCATTTAATTTATAATAGGAAGAATATGTCTATAAATATAATGAAAAGACTTAGTTCACACAAAAAAGCCTAATTCACAAAAGCACTTATTTTCATGCTATTTGTACTGGTTTGCCTTTTGTGGACCCCAGAAAATTATGTTCTTAAGCTAACCCATTCCTGTGCCTGTAAATGCAGTGTAGACGGGGCCTTTTGATTAGATTCACTTTCAATTTGATCTCTTTAGGCCTTTTGAATGGACGTCAGTGAGGCATGACCCAGGTTAGGTCTCCACCCTCTTGCTGGGTCTTATATAAACTGAGAACACACAAAGAGGAAGAAGAGGCACCAAGAAAGGGAGCTCTGTCATTTTGACCCTGCCATATGTGAGAGAGGAGTCCAGGTTCACCTACAGCTGCAGAAAGACAGAGGAACCTTGAGAGGCTCAAAGAGATGAGGCCCAGGGAGAGATGCATGATTGCCCACAGCTGAGCTCTAGGAAAAAGCAGAGCCAGTGAGGCTGAGAGAGGAGTCCCAGAAAGACACAAGTCTGAATATCTACAGCTGAGCTCCAGGAGACGGTGAGGCTGGAGGGGAAGGCAGGGACCTTGTAGCAGTTTGGCTGTTTGATATAGTTAGGAATTCCAAAAATAGATATTGGATTATGTTTGTAAACTGGTCTATTCATCTGGGCATGATTAAGTTATGATTGGGCTTTGATTGGGCCACATCAGTAGGGCATTGAGTCCCACCCCTTGGTGGGTGGGGAATCAAAGATAAAGGACATGGCAAAGGACAGATTTGTAGTTTTTTTTTATTTGTAAAATGATATATAATACATATGCATATATGTGCATTTGTTTACATAAATGTTATTTGTTATATATATATGTATACATTTTATAAAGGTGCCTAGATTACCCAAATATTACTCAGAAACTACAGGGATTCCCATGCTCCCCACCGCCCACACCCCCAACAACCCCCCACACAACCATTCCCCATC
>JAQZBX010086191.1:0-13027 GCA_029593785.1 Cabassous unicinctus | reverse complement strand
TTTTTTTTTTTGAGGTACCAGAGCTGGGGATTGAACCCAGGACCTCGTATGTGGGAAGGCTGTGCTCAACCACTGAGCCACATCGGCTCCCCAGAGTCAGTTTTTTTGTTTGTTTGCTTGTTGTTTTTTGTTTGTTTGTTTTTAGGAGGCACCAGGGACCGAACCCAGGACCTCCCATGTGGGAAGCAGGCACTTACCTTGAGCCACCTCCGTTCCCCAAAGCTGATTTAAATAAACCCCACTGTTTCAGCAAATTTGCTGGAGAGGTTGTGAGAAAAAGGCTAATTGTGTGATAATATTTTATGAACAGACGAAAGGTATGAACATACCAAATATATGAGTTGTAGACAGCTTTATCTTTAGTATACTGTGCAAATAATACTGGATTTATTAAACTACTTGAAGAAATTTATTCTATGCTGTTTTAGCTACTTATATGAAATATTTAAAGCTCTAAAAAATCTAAATAGTATTATTAATTTAAAAATTTCCATAAAGATCTCAGCTCAACAATTAGGTCACATGAGTTATGTTCAATCAATTTCACAAAGTGCTGGGCTCCCCTCCCGCAGTGCTGAACGGCCTAAGTACAAACCACAGAGACATGTGCTGGGTACTTTCTCCCATATTATGTTCAGGTTGGGAGGAAGAATCATGACTCCATGACTGCAGTCACAATACATGTAGTGGTGCTGCCTAAGGTGTGGTACTGGAATGTGTCAGGTGGTCTTGCAATGAGAGTCCTGGTCCTCAGCCTAGAACAAAAGGCGCTAGAGTAACCTTCAGCCAGAGCTACCTGCCCTGGCTCGTTTTAGCCTGCTCTCTTTCCTGAGGGGGGCTGCTCTCGACAGCTTTACATAAACCATGTCTGCATTCTTTAAGTAGGACAATTTTACTCAAGTTTAAAACAAAAATTCTGAATTATGTTTAATAATAAAAATCTCATCAGCCCCAAATAGAGCACATGGGTATTTTGTCCCCTATCCAGATTTTTAAATGGTCTTAAGTAAAGACAAGTCACAAATCAGTTTCCATTTTTATTCAAGTTGTGTTTTTCTAAGGAATATATTACACTTAAAAGCTCAATACCATAAATAAAGGTTAGTCCTTAAATCTTCTATTTTATTTTTTTTAAATGTCAACATAAAAATAATTCACCCCTCCCTCCCCAATCCTGACCCAATGAATAGAAAAAAATAAAAAAGTCTTCCTTTTAGGTAAATTCTTTCTTCATAATAAGTAGTACAGCCTTTATTAAAATATGGTACTTCTCCTGGGCTTAAAGGACATGGAACAAGTGACTGCGGCCCACTGTGAAATGGATCTATGGGGCTGTGACTAACTTCCCCTCCTGTGGCTGGGCCTACAGAGCTGCCTTAGACATAAGCTCTTCTCTATCCATTCAGTGTCTAAGGACATGGACGGCACTAAGGCATGAAGCACAAGACACTGTGATGAAGACGACATGCAAAATGGCATGAGGCAGGAGTTGGATCAGAGCTGGCATTGACCTAGCAATTCTGGATGAGCATTAGGCATGGAATTTTAGGGCTGGAAGGATTCTGGGAAGTCATCTAGTAATTTTACAGATAAGGAACTTGAGCCTTTTGGGCCTTATTCAGTTTGTCTTCTAATATTGAAGATAACGATGATAAAATTTCATGGAATATTATGATATACTTCTTTAAGTATCTTCCTAAAACTACTTAAGACTCATAAATTTATATTTAAACTTCAAATATTGATAAACTCTATACCTACATATAAGGCTGAAAACTAATTTTAAGCATCATTTATAACATTTTCAGAATGTTATATTTGGTCTCAAGGAAAATACGTACCCTATAGGAAAAATATAAGGGTTACTTATTTTTAAGAGGGAAATGTTTTTCAGGAGAATATTGGAGAGAGCTATGCTAAGAATCCAACTGCTTGCCAGTTTCCTTAAAGCGGTCAGTTCAAGTGTACTGACATGGCTTCTGCTTTCCTTCCTGTAAATTCTGTTCTTGAAAACCTGAGGGACAATTTCACTTGATATTTTTGAAAACTGGGAGCTTAATACAATCAAAATGAACCTAAGTCTGAACTGAAAACCGAGGTAGTCAGTTTTTATAAAAACCTGACCTTCTTTGAGTCAGAAAGGGACTCCACCCTACAGTCCCTAAGTTAGCTGCTCTGCACTCGTCTTCCTGCCCCACCTCACGTTTACCATGGCTGCCGCCTGCTCAGTGTCTTTTCACAGTGAACTGGTTATGAAGGGCATAACCCGCCACAGCACAACATTCTGTCCATGGTGAATTCTTTACTTGTAGCTGAATTTTAGCTCACTAATTCTACAGTGAAATCTCAGGTTTTAAAAGACATTCTTTTTCTTTGTTTCACTGTCATATTCTAAGTGACCCAAACTTGCCTCTTGTAACGTCTTACAGGTTTAGTGGCTCTCTGAGTCTTCACTGAATACACCACGCAGAATCAGTGATGAGCAGCCATTTTCAAGCCTTACTGAAGAGGAAGGAAGACAGTAATGTCCTTAGTTACCCTCAGGAGCTCAAGAACTCTTGACATCATACTTTTATCATATTTCATATTTGTGCAGAGAAAACACTGGGCTTCTAGATTCCAAGCTTAATAAATATATATAGGGAAAAATGGTCATCTATAATATTTTCTCCAGAAAGTCATTAGTGCAAATATAATTATATCAATAAAAAATAAAGCAAAAATATCTTTCAAGTATAAAAAGCACCATGCTTGGAAACAATGATACCTAAATGGCATTACTGCACAACAGCCAAAAGATAATTGAATCTATCACTGTGAATCTCAAATATATTATCAATCCATAGCATTTTTGGTGAAATTCTTTATACAACTTTACAGGGTAATTCATAATTACATTAGGCATATAAGTTTAGATTATTTATGTTTCTTTAAAAATATATTCTATGCTTTTCTAGAACCTTCAACAATTTAAAAGTATGCAAGGTATGGGCAGAAAACTGAGCATTGGCCTATATACCATTACTATGAGCTTCTCTTTAACTGAAGTTGGCTAAGGTAGAATCCCCCAGCCTCTCACAATGACAAATACCTCCCATGTAAAACTACATGCAAATATGCCTTTTTCAACTTCTGCATGTAAAAAAAGAGTGATTTTCTTATATGCAGTGGTTGCTGTTTGGCTCTACTGCCAAATAGTCAGTTGGAATTACTCCTTAGGAATTATGCTGCTTGCACTGCTTGCTCACTCACAATGTCTTAAATGAAGTGCTCAATAACTATATACTGAATTGAAGGGCCAACCAATGAATGAAAGAATGAATGAATGCTTTTCTAAGCATTATGTTTATAATGCCACAGGACTTCATTAGCTTTAAGCAGGAAAATTGGACATCACTCCACTATTAAAGCATTTGAAATCAGAATTACTAAGTAGGGTTGGTAATCACTGGTACCACAGCAGAATTGCTTCTGGGGACCAGAATCTATGTAGTAACAGGAAGAATATCAAATACAGGAAGCAAAGGACATTTAAAGCTAAGGCAGTCTTCCAACTTCTATGGACTAAGCCATGTTATGCTACAAAGTTGATCCTATTGGATAGGCCTTACACCAAACATAAACTTTGCTATTAGAAAACAATCCAGACCATCTTGTTTTAGCTTATATTCTTCTTCTTATACATCTTTGATATCTTCATTGGCCAAAAAGGAATAGTTTTATTTTTGTTTGATTACAGTTGTCATCACTATTATCTAAAAACATACAATTATATTTTCTTCTGTTTGCACAACTTCGGTGTTTTTACAGGGCAGATTTTTTCTCTCCCTCTGCTTCTACCTTTTTTCAAGTCATTATTAAAAATTAATGGAGACTCTAATTTGAAGCTGAGCATCAATGAATACAGATACAGCTGAAGACTGTAAGACACACTTATGATGGCTCAGTAGTAAAAGTGCCAAGCACTGGTTTGTAAAAGTCAAGCATGATTAAATCACGAGATTTAGCAAAACATAATTTAAGAAAAATCTTTAGAACAATGAAATCAATGATTTACGTGTACCATATACAGTCATTAAATTAAAAAATGATGTAGAAATCTCAATTCAACTATTTTCTGTAAAGCAAAAGACAATTTGTACTTTTGAGGGCAGGATCCACAACCTACAACCTTGCAATAACTCAATAATTAGCTGCTGTTTAAGTTAATGCAGTACCGATGATGAACTCTTCCATCGTTTTAGGTTTATGAAAATGCTGAGGTATGTAATTAGTTTGAAAATTCCACAATTATGCCATTTTCAAAGCAAAACTTCAGGAAGATTATGTATCCTGAAAAATAAAGAGACGTGATGTCTCAGAATTCCTTCTACTTCTCCAAGCTCTGAGACTGCTGGGCTGCTGCTGCGTGACTACAGTGACGCTTTGCTTCAAGTTCCGACTGTGGTCAACACTTCCAAGACAAAGTCAGGAATGCCACTTTTGCCTTCTCAATAGGTTGGTTATCGCCCGGACTCTGTACTTTGTTCAGAGGAACACGACAGAAAAGAATGTCTTGAGCGTTCACCTTTCCTTTCCTAGTGCCACACACACAGAAGAAATCCAGCCAGCAGAGGAAACAGATTGGCTAGCAGGAGCCAAAGGGTGATCACCACACTGGAGGAACAGGAACAGAGATCTAGGGTTGAAAACAAACAACAGGAAAAAAGACTTTCTATAGACATTTTTAAAATAGCCAGTAAATATTGACAGATGAGTACAGATGGTTATTCAAAGGTAAACAGGGACCACTTTGGAGAGCAGAATCAATAGCAAATTCTTGAAATCTAGATATTCAAAATTGGTTTTTAAAATATTTTTGGAGGAAGAACAAAACATTTATGGAGGAAGAAACAGAAGATGTATCTTCTATATCCAGGTTTTAAAAAAAGACACCTGAGAAAAGAAAGAAATGCTTTCATCCCAGCAAAGCTAAGGATGCCACAAGGGAGAATAAATAAATATCTTGGTTATTTTGAGACAAGATACAGGACCCTTTTCTTCTATTCTTCATTGTCCCTTCTAAGTAGGGTGACCATATAGTTTATCATCCCAAACCAGGATATTTTAAGAATGAAAAGGAGTGAATTTAATAATTACACCAGCACAACAGGCACGTGGACTATCCCAGGCAAACCAGGACATACAGTTCCCTTTTTTAACATATCTGCCCATCTATCCATATCAATCAGCCCAGGCTTGATTTGGAAACAGCAGAAGATTCTATGGGCTTTGGGTACTAGGAATATATTTTTTTAATAATACCTTTTCTCATTGGTTAAAATTGTTTTCCAAAACAATTCTCATACTGGAAAACATTTTTATAGCTGTTGAGAGATCAGGTCACCATGACTTTAGGATGAGTTGTCCTTTTTAATATTTAAACACTAAAGATGAGTCTTTAAGGAACCAATCAAGTTGAAGTCTGACTCACTTAAATCCGACAAGGTAGCTTGTCTTCAGCTACAGAATGAGTAAAATGCTAATGTCAAAGCATTGGAGCCTGCTCTTCTGAGCACTACACAGGGTAGAACAAGTATTTTTTAAAAATTATTTTACTACATATAAGCCAGGTAACCCACTAGGAACATAAATTCTTCTCCAGTGGAACCAACTGGTATTTGCTAGAGCCTATGAAAAACCCACTTGGCCTAGAACAATGTTCTCAAAGTTCCCTAGACCCAAAGCATCATCACTTGGGAACCTGTTAAAAATGGAAATTCTCAGGCCTCAGGCCTAGATCTTCTGAATCAGAAACTCTGGGGCTCAGCAATGTGTGTTTTAACATGATTCTGATGCATGCTACAGTGTAAGAACTTCTGACTTAGAGCTGTACTATACAATATAGAAGCATTAGCTATATGTAGGTATTTAAATTAAAATTAATTAAAACTGAACAAAATTAAAAATTTAGTTCCTTGGTTACACTAGCCACACATCATATGTTCAGTAATCACATGTGGCTAGTGACTACTGTGTTGGACAGTACAGATTATAGAACATTTATTTCCATTATCCCCAGAAAGTTTTATTGGACAAATTCTAGTCTAGTTCATTGTGTAGAGTAGCCTTGGCTGGAGTAAGGAATGGATCCTGGAGTCACTTTATCTCCTGATTCTTGATTTGGCCCAAAGGAAACAGGCAGGAGAACTAGGTGTTGTTTATCTACTGTTGGTACTAAAATTTAGCAAGCTATTAAAACATTAATAGCAGCTCTGGAACATTTTTTGGCAGTAAACATTATGCAAGGTTAAGCAAGCTAGGCACATAAGGTCAGATACTTTATGATTCAACTTTTGTGAATTATCTAGAACAGGCAAATTTATAGAGACAGAAAGTGGATTAGAGGTTACCAGGGGATGGGGGAAGGGAAAACAGGGAGTTACTGCTTAATGGGTACAGAGTTTGTCTGGGGTATGAAAAATTTTGGAAATGGATGGTGGTGATCGGTATATGATATTGTGAATGCAATTAATGTCACTGAATTGTATACTTAAAAATAGTTAAAATGGCAAATCTTATTTTAGATATATTTTACCACAAAAAAATAAAAAAATAAACACAATCCACAACACTTTCTAAGACCATTTTCTTCAAAAAGAAAAGACTCAAAATGGGTAATTCAAAATGAACTGGAGTCATTCAGAGCTGGGTTTAGATCTGAACAGAATTATTTATTAGTGCAAATATTCTCACTGTCCTGACTTTGTGATAATCAGGGTAGGCTAAACATTCGCTATTTTAGAAACCATGCATGTGTCCCCAGACCTAGTTTTTCTCCTTAGGTCTGATTTTTAGAATGCTGGTGATAAACTAAGCCTGATTTATTATATGACCATCCTGTATGGGAAAAGACTGTAACTCTAGGTATCTTTGGTCAACCTTAAGAGATGTAGCAGGGGGACGGATGTGGCTCAAATGGTTGGGTGTCTCATATGGAGGGACCTGGGTTCGATCCCCAGGACCTCCTGGTAAAAAGAAAAAAAAGAAAAATATAGAAGGCACGCGGGCTGCTAGGCCCCGTGCGTGGCTGCGCCGTCAGGCCCCCGTGAGCAGGTGAGTCTCCCAGGCCCCGTGAGTGGGTGAACCCCCCAGGCCCCATGCGCAGGTGCACCACCAGGCCCCACGAACCACGCAGCAAGATGATGACATAACAGGAGAGTGACACAAGGGAGAGCCAAAACGAAATGCGCTGAAAAATCAGGAACTAAGGTGGTGTAGGTGGTAGGACACCTCTCTCCCACATTGGAGGTTCCGAGGTTCAAATCCCAGTGAAGACAGGAGAAGGATGAGAAGCGAGGGCAGGAAACAGACACAGAGTTGCCCAGCAAATGGACATAAAAACAGCAAAAATGGGGGGGAGGGTAAAAATGGATAAAAGCAAATAAATAAATAAATCCTTAAAAAAAAAAGTATAGGGGAGTAAGATACGGACTATAGTTAACAGTAATACTTTGACGATGCTCTTTCATGATTTGTTAACAAATGTTTCACAACAATGCAAAGTATTTGTGGTGGGGTGATGTATGGGAGCCCTGTATGATGTTATGCATGTTTGTTTTGTAGGTTCACAATGTTTACTGAACACTTATTGTTTATGTATGTTCATGTATGAATGATATACTTCAATAAATTGTTTTAAAAAAAGGATTATTTATTAGCTGTGACTGTGGATGCATTATTTAATCTGCCTACACCTTAGTTTTCTCTTGTGTCAAATCAAGATGATAATCCCTACCTCCTAGGTTCTGTAATGACTAAATGCAATGATAGGTTAAAAGCACCTTGGTAGCAGGGTCTCTAACCCACACTGTTTTTTCAACAGATTCACTTGTCTTTGTCATGCTTCAGGGCAGGAACTTTCATCATTTCAAAGCCCCCAGACCTAGTTTGGCTTTCTCCACATTTACATTATTTTAATAAACTCTCCCACAAGTCTTACATGGCTTAACCAACTGGAGGTAACTTTCCTTTTATCTCAACTCTTAACTGCTAATGGTCTCAATCCCTGTCCACCTCCTTGAAAATAAGATGATAGTTTCTTACAGTAAACTCTAGGATTAGGTCTGAGGTTGGGAATGCCACAGAACCGCCTATTTATATACCAGCAGCCCTCTAATTCTAGCCAAAGCGACTTCACAGGAAAAAGTCATCCTGTCAGCTTCACATTAAAAGTAAAAACTACCTGAGAGTGTTTAGCACTATCCATTTATTAAAACACATTTACTGTATACCATATCAAAAGGATCTAAGATTTTATATCATTTCAAATAATTCATTGTATTATTCCCATTATAAAAGCAGAAACTCAGTTGGAGTACAGTGCAGAAAAGAGTCTGTTAACTCTATGTTTAGCAGTCCTGAGACTGCTTTCTTTGAAAGTCCTGCTTGCAAGGCCGGCCAGTGGCTGCTGTCTGGGAAATGGACTTTGGGAGGGTTCCTGCCATACCCTAACTGATAAGAGTGGCTCACTGTGCCTAAACTGTTTGAACACACACTGTGGTTTATGCTGAACACCTGCATTCCTTCTGGGAGTCTGGAATTTTGGGTAAGTGCTAGGCAGTGCTGCCCATGTAACCAGCTCCACCAAAATAACCTTGGGCACAGAATCTCTAATGAGCTTCTCCAATAAATAACACTTCACACATGTTGTTACAACTTGTTGCTGGTGGAATTAAGCATGTTTAGTAAGACTCTACTGGGAGAGGACTATTGGAACTTGCATCTGGTGTCCTCCAGATTTTGCCCATGTGCCTTTTCCCTTTATTGATTTTGCTTTGCATCCTTTCACTGTAATAAATCTTAGACGTGAGTACAACTACATGCTCAGTACTAAGAGTCCTAGAAAATCACCAAACCTGTGGGTGGACTTGGGGACCCTAATACAAATACTAATATTGCCAAAACTTGCCCTCTACTTATAGCTTATATCTAGATAAAGCCCCCAGGATTTAAAAAGAAAGGAAATTAAATCTTAGAGTTGGAGAAACTTTGCGTTATAACTGAATGTAGATCCTTAAAACCAGAGCATGGATCAGGCATAGACCATTTTTTCGATTGAGAAAATGAAACATTGCACAAGATCTTTATTATTCATATTCTAAAATGTCAAACTCCCATAAAATCTCAGAGGTCATTTAAATCAAAGCTTTAGTTCAGAATTCATGAATTTTGCTTTTATAAATCCTAGCAATGGGTCATCAGCCTCAGTCTCAACATCTTCAATAACGGGGAATGCATTCTTCTCGATGTAGCCGTTTCCTTTAGCCTCCTGATTCTGAAGGATTTAACTGGAATCTGTCTCCTTTGCAACTTTAAACTATTGGTTCCAATTCTACTCTCTGGATTCTCAAAGGATAAGTATAAAATCCCTCACTGAAAATTATCACCTTCTCTTTGGCATTCTATGTCTTTCTGTCTCACTTTGTATGTGTACTTATGTCTCCTTATAGCTTTCACTTTGTGGGTATGTCAATCCCTTTTTCAAGTATCTTTCCTAGTGTCTTTCCTACTCTCTTACATGGTTATATGATTAAAAATACATTTGAAAAAAAAAAAAAAAAACATTTGAGGGGAAGCAGATGTGGCTCAAGCAATTGGGTGCCTGCCTCCCACATGGGAGGTCCTGGGTTCGGTTCCTGGTGCCTCCTATAGAAGACAAGCAGACACCACAATGAGCAGACACTGCAACCAGCAGAGGCCGCAACCTACAGAGGCCACAACCAGCAAAAGGCCGTAACCACCGCAACCAGCAGACGCTGCCACCAGCAGTCGCAGCAACCAGCAGACGCCGCAAACCAGCAAATGCCACAAACCAACAGATGCCACAACCAGCAGATGCCACAACAAGTAGACACCACAACTGCCGCAGTGAGCAGATGACGCTACCAGCAGGAAGCAGAAGTAGCTCAAAACGGTTGGGCACTCGCCTCCCACATGGGAGGTCCCGGGTTCAATTCCCAGTGCTTCCTAAAGAAGATGAGCAGACAACGAGCTGAGAGATGAGGGAGCCATTATCTTGGGGGCGGGGAAGGTAAAAACAATAAAAACAAAATTTATTTAAAAAATACATTTGATTGCTTTTTGTATTTATTGAGCAAAATTTTGTGTTTTTTTCCTACTCTTAATTTCAAATAATGGATTAAACATTCACTTTTTATTTGTGGCCTTCAATAATTTGTGTGTGTGTGTGCAAGACAGATGTTTTTCAAACAGAAAACTTCCTTACCCTTTCCCTTCCTGAACGGAATTGTCAAGTTTCCCTACCTCAGATTTCTAATAATGGTGGGATGGAAGGATTTTCCCATAAAACTACAATCAGAAAAGAAGAACCTGTTTTAGAGGTTGAAGACAATTTTCAACATCCTATAAAAAGGAAACTCCCTTTTTCACCTTACGTTCTCTATTTCAACCACAGAGACTACTTACCCATGGGTAGAGCTCGGGTCAGGTTAGAAACCGGAGGATCTGTTTCTGGAGGACAGAGCTCACAGAAGTCCCAACATGATGGGCAGAGCAGGTTTCCATCGTGAATCCAGCCGTTCATCTGAATACTGACAGGAAGGACCTGCCCAGCCCGACTACACAAATAAGAAATTTCCTGGACCCAAACCTTCAGACCTTGAGGAGAGCAAGAAACCTTCGAATAGAAAAAAAAAAAAAATCAGGCCACTAAGATTCTAGGAAATGAGACTTCTCCTTCACTTCAGGGATATACATTAGAATTTATTTATATATAATACTGGCTATAAAAGCACAATTTGGGGTGTGGATTAAGTTACTCAGGTTCTAAAAGAATTTCACCTGGTACTAATAGTTAAAATTTGAGTCTAGTACTTTTTTTTTTTAGAATGTGATGGAAGCTATGAATACCTTTCTCGAAAAAAATAAGGCATCTGTAATGGCATTTGGTGCCTCGTCACCTTGCCCTGTTTAGTCATAAATTCCCCTTTTGACTGACTACCTCAGTTAATACTGCGCTGGGCATAACTGCAACTAACAAGGCCTGCATCTCCTTATGGTTTGGATGATAGCTGCCGATAGCTTCTCCAAATTCTGCTTCTGCCCGTTTAGTTTAAAACTGTCAATCCCCATTATCCATGAGAAAGCACTATTCCTTCCCTCTGGGTCACAATAAAGGCAAGAGCCTGGGACCTACAAGTGCTCTCCCCTCTTCCTCCACAGCACCTCGCAGGAGCTTAGGTTGGGTAAGCCCTGGGCCCCTCCACCTCTTCCATTCTCCCCTCTCCTACTCCTGACTTTTTGATTCAATAAAGTTGTCCTTCTGTGCATTCTCAGCTATCTGCTGTGTTTGTATCTCATCACCTGAAGAACTTCCACATAACATCCAAAACAGCATCAAACAGCTTTACATATTATTTGGATACACAAATCCCTGAAGTCAAGTTATTAGGAATAACATTTTTTTACATTCCGGTACCTTCACATATTTTAGCTTAAATCTTCTGTCAAAGAGCCGTTAATCATGTCATTTCCCCCTATTAGCCACTAATTTTTTTTTTTTTTTTTTTAGTTAGGCCAGTAAAAAGATTTGGGAAATGGGGAAAGAACAGAGCTTGCTGAGAAATGGGAGAGAAAGATGGAAGTACACACCAAGATTTGGTGTAGGCCCCTCTAGACAGAGAGAGCCTAGTCACTAACTTTTAAAGCTGAATTTTTATTAGTTTTTTTCAATTACAAAAATAACATAAGCTCATCATAAAAAGGGGGGAAAAAGGATGCAGCATATAAATGTATAGAAAGTTCCCCATTCTCTCTCCCTACCCCAAATCCTCTGCTTAGAGATTAAAAAGTCATAGCAATTTTATCTAGACTGCCAACATCTTTAAAGACAGGACTCACACCTCATGTGCAAGTTGTAACTAATGAGAACTATTTTTAAAACAGACACATTAAAGCTAAATTTTAAAACATTTCAAAATGACTATGTCTTCTTCAAACTTGCTTTCTACAAAGACTTCACAGTAATTTCAATGTGCTATCTTCACTTTAAATATTTCTGGAACTTCTCTCCTGGAACTACTTTTAAAGGCAGTGCATGCTTCTGAATATGTTTAATGGTGGCTAACTTTTATCCTCTGTAAGTAGATTTAATTTTTGGAAATAGCCAAAAGTTACTCAGAACCAAGTCCGGTAAGGGTAGTTGACTAGAGTAATTAACACAAGTTAACATGGGTGTGATGCAAAATACTAACCCTGATTATTTTAGATGGCTACTAAACTACTTCTAAAGGCAATTTCAAAAGAAGAGCTCCAAAAGTATACTTGAACAAGGGTGTCAATTTTGAAATGACTCTATTATCGGTTAAGTTGAAACATAAAACTCATTTGGAAATTTAAGTTATAGGCTATCAGGAAAGACAACAACAAGGTGTGACTTCATGTAATCCCACAAATCTGTCATTTAATGATCTACATCTAGTAAGTACCACCATGCCTACAGTGCAATGTAATCATTCTTATAAGTGAGACGTGATTAAGCACTGTGCTTGGTGCTAAAAAGGATACCAAAGAAGACCATGAAAAAGGATACCAAAGAAGACCATGACACAGTGTAGAGAGGAATGGGAGGTAAATATATTTTTCCCCACCAAAATTAACAATGTCTGACTGTTTTATGATTAAGAGTCAATAAATGGGGACTTCCGGGAAGATGGCTGACTAGTAACACACAGGAATCTCTTCTCCAGAAAAATAGCTAGAGAACAGGCTGAAAAAGACCCAAAATAGATCTTCTAGGGTTTAGGACAGCAGGGGAAGACTGCACAACACCGAGAGGAGAGAGGGACAAAAGAGAGAAATCGCGACGACAGAACCAGAACCGTGAGTTTTTAATCAGCAGCAGCGGCTGCTGCCGGCACCCTCCCCCACACTCTTTAGAATTCTCGGGCCTCTGGGCCTGCGACTACAGACAAAGGGGGCTCCAGGGATCTACCACTCCCGGAAAGGGGAGAGAGAGGGACACAGC
>JAQZBX010086190.1:0-13027 GCA_029593785.1 Cabassous unicinctus | reverse complement strand
GGGGGTGTGTGGGGTGTGTGGGGTGGAGTGTGTGAGAAATAAATAAAATAAAATAAATAAATAAATAAAATAAATCTTTAAAAACAAAAACACACATAAAATAAAGTTCAACATCCCTGTCAGGGAAATTCAAAGTTACAATGAGATATCATTTCCTCTACTAGAATGGCCACTATTTAAAAAAAAAACAGGAAACTACAAGTGTTGAGAGAGATTCAGAATCATACAGCTACTGTGGAAGTCTGTTTGGCAGTTCCCAAGGAAGTTAAATATAGTTCTGCCATGTGACCCGGCAATACCACTACTATCTATATACCTAGAATACCACTACTATGTATATACCTAGAAGAACTGAGAGCAGGAACATGAACAGACATCTGCACACTGATGTTCATAGTGGTGTTAAGCATAACTGTCAAGAGATGGAAACAATCCAGGTGTCCATCAACTGATGAATGGATAAACAAATTGTGGTATATACACATAATGGAATATTATTCAGTGTAAGAAGAAATGAAGTCATGAAGCATATGACAACTTGGATGAACCTAGAGGACATTATGTTGAGTGAAGCAAGCTAGACATAAAAGGACAAATACTGTACGATTTGTTATTATGAACAGAATAAAATGAGCAAACCCATGGAGTTAATGGATAGAATATAAGTCACCAGAAAATAGAATGAGGTTAGAGAGTGAAAGTGAGGTTTAATCTGGGAAGAACTGGCAAAAGGTTGTTCATAAATCTTTGGAAATGAATAGAAATGGTGAAAGCACACCACAGTGTTTGTAATTAGCAGTGCTAATATATGGGTATGATACTGGTTGAAAGGGATAGTCTAGGGTTATGCATAGCACTAGAAGGGAAGCTAAAAAATGAAACATGGGACAGTACAGCACAGTGAACCCTCTTGTGAAAAATGCATACGGTTAGTAGTACATATATAAGAATGTTTTCCTCTGAAACAGAACAAATGTACATTAATGTTACAAGATGTTAATATCGGAGTTATATTTGTGGAAAAATACAATCAAAGCAAACTATGGACAGTAGTATAAAGCAATATACTAATAACTTTCCATTACTGGTAAAAAAAAAAAAAGTAAGATATTAAATGAAAGAAACTAGAAAAAAAGTACTAAATATTGTTTGACTACATCTATACAAAATGCAAATACAAATAAGTTATACAGATGGAAACAGATTAGCAATTATGTAAGGCAGAAGAATGATAGAAAGATCAAGAGGTGACTACTAATAGGTAGAGTTGTATTTTTTTCCCCCTTGTTGGGTTTTGTTGTTTTTTGTTTTTCGTTTCTCTTTTTTGGTAGAGAAATGAAAATGCTCTAATGTTGACTGAAGTGATGAATGCACAACTCTGTGATTATACCAGATGCCACTGACTGTATGGTTTATGAATATGTTTCAATAAAATTGATTAAAAAAAAAAGTATTATGTACTGTAACTAAGTATTTATCCCAGGATTACAAGGGTGGTTCAACATAAGCAAATCAGGCAATGCAATACTCTACATTCATACATAGAAGGGGGGAAAACACATGAAAAAGCATTTGACAGAATTTCACACCTCTTTATGATAAAAATATTCAAACTAGGAATAGAAATGAACTTCCTGAAAATAATAAAAGGCATTTATGAAAAACCCACAGCTAACATGAAACTCTTTAGAAACAAGATAAGGATGCCTACTTTTGCAACTTTTATTTAACATTGTACTAGAAATTTTTGCCAGAGCAATTAGCAAGAAAAAGAAATGAAAGGCAATCAAATTGGAACGGAAGAAGTAAAAGTATCTCTATCACAAATGACATGATCTTATACATAGAAAATTCTGAAGGATTCACAAAAAAAATACTTTCAGAGCTAATAAATGAATTCAGCAAAGTTGCAGAGTTTTCATTTTCTGAAAATGAATTAAGAAAAACAATTCAATTTACAATAGAATCATAAAGAATAAAATACTTAAGAATAAATTTAATTAAGGAGGTACTAGATTTAACACTGAAAACCACACATCATTGTGGAAAAAAATCAGAGAATACCTAAATTGATGGAAAAACATCCTATGTTTATGGGCTGGAAGACAATATTGGTAAGATGGCAATATAAAATTCAAAGCAATTTGTAAATTCAATGCAATCCCTACCAAAATCCCAATGGCATTTTGGGAAGAAATGGAAAAGGTGATCCTCAAATTCACATGGAATTGCATGAGGCCCTGAATAGCCAAAACAATCTTGAAAAAGAACATTGGAGAATTCGCACTTTCCAATTTCACACTCAAAAGAGTTTGGTCATAGTCTAAGAATGGACAAGCAAATGAATAGAATAAATGGTAGTTCAAAAATAATCTCTCACATCAATGGCTAATTGATTTTTGATAAGGATAACAAGACCATTTGATGGTGAAAGAATAGTTTCTTCAACAAATGGTGCTAGGAAAACTGGATAACCCCATGTGAAGAATGAAATTGGACCTTTATCCCATACCATATCCAAGAATCAAATCAAAATAGACCAAAAACCTAAAATATAAGACCTGAAAGTACAAAACTCTTAAAAGAAAACATAAGGGCCAATCTTCAGGACCTTGGATTTGGCAATAATTTCTTAAATATGATACCAAAAGCACAAACAACAAAAGAAAAAAAACCTAATAAATAGCACTTTATCAAAATTAAAAACTTTTGTGCAAAGGACAAGATTGAGTGGAAAGAAAACCCACAGAATATGAGAAAATATTTGCAAATCATGTATATGATAAGGATCTAGTATCCAGAATAAATATAGAACTCTTAATACTTCAACTACAAAGAGGTAAATCTTATGATTTAAAAATGGCCGAAAAATTTGAACAGACATTTCTACATAGAAGATAAACAAATGTGCTAATAAAAACACATGATAAGATACTCCACATCATTAGTCATCGGGGGTATACAAATCAAAACTATAAAGAGTTACTACTTGCCACCCACAATGGCTACCACACAAAAAATTTTTTTTTAAAATAAAATAACAAGTGTTGACAAGGATGTGGAAAAAGTGGAACCACTGTACACAGCTTAATGGAATGTAAAATGGTGCAACTGCTATAGAAAACAGTTTGGCAGTTCCTCAAAAAGTTAAACATAAAATTGCTTATGACCCAGCAATTCTATTCCCAAAAGAACAGAAAATAGGTGTTCAAAAAACTAACTCATACACAAATTTTCATAGCAGCATCGTTCACAACAGTCAAAAGGTGAAAACAACTCAAATGTCCATTCATATATTTGGAGAAGCAAACCATGGTACACAGTCATAAAACGGAATACTATTTAGTCATAAAAAGAAATGAAGTACTGATACATGATACAACATGGATGAACCTTGAAAACATTATTTTATGTGAAAGAAGCCAGATACAAAAGGCCACATATTATATGATTCCATTCATAGGAAATATCTAGAATAGGAAAATTCATAGAGAAAGAACACAGCTTAGTGGTTGCCAGGGGCTAGGGGGAAGGGAAAGTGACTACTTAATGAACACAGGGTTCTTTTTTGGGTGATGAAAATGTTGTAGAGACAGTGGTGATGGTTGCACCATAATGCTGTGCAACTGAATTGTATACTTGAAATCATTAAAATGGTAAATATTTATGTTATATACGTTTTGTCACAAACTTTTAAAAATTCTGTGCACACTTTTTTCATTTATTGAACCAGGGCTAGATGTGTAGAAAAATACACACACACACAAATCATGATACGTACTACATACCTGTTAATGCCGCTGGTTTGGATAGTGTACTATACTGGTTTTGTGTAGATATCATACTTTGACGTGGACTTAGTGTTGGTGAGGCAACAAGTGAAAGCTCCTCAATAATAATACTGCTTTTGGGATGATTCTTGGGAAGTTCATTTAATCTTTGCTCTAACGAATACTTTAAAAGGTCCAACTTTTGACTTGATTCATTAAATCTTGCTTGAGCCTTGAATAGGAAAAAAGACAATTGTTGCTATTTAAATAATCCCATTTTTAAAAATAATGTATTTATTTTACAAGTTAAAAATTTTATTAAAAATTACTTCTGAAAGTGCTTTTCTGTCTGTTACTTTTCCTGAGCCAAGTAATTTCATCACATTCTTTGCACCTTCTGCTACTGCAAACTCTATCCTAAAATGATGCCTTAATTCTTCCATCCGAAGTTCAAGAGGACTTATCACAGGTTTTGCTAGAGGGGGAAAAACACAAAACCTTACTTGAACCATTTATTTGGCTTTTTAATATGTAATGATTAAAAATATCTTAAAAAGCAATTATTATATGAAATTAAAGAAGAGGTAATCCTTTAAAGCAATAAACATAAGTTATATTTAATAGATTCAGTGTTGAAATTCAGAGCTTTCCATTTAGTCATCATAAAACTAAACTATAAATCTGAAAAGATTTTAAAACCATAGATATACAAATATAACATCACGAGACTGAAATAGCTTCTACTCCTACTAGCAACTAGCTTAAAGAATTCCTCTAGAATTGAAAAAATAAAAGGAAAAACAAAAATTCATATATTTTAAAAAGGAAACAGACTTTAAAAAAAATAAAGCAACGATAAATATTTGATTTACTGAAGTGATGAGATACATTCTAGGTCAATACCTTCTTGAAACATGAGGGCCAAATATTTGAAGGCATGCATCTAATGTGAAGAATGTAAAATTCAAGTTTAAAAAATATAATGCCTATCCCCCCCTCCCCCACTTTAATTCTGAACCACTGCCTCTTTCCTACAGAAGCCTGTCACTTGATATTAATAAGAAGAATGCCAATTTATTTCTATTCCATCACCATTATCAAAAGCCAATTCATTGGTTTGAACTGCCTGAAGAATCTGCATCCTTATGACTTCTATTTTTGTCTTGCTGTCCTGGAGCAGTTGTTGAGCTGTACCATGGAGTTTCCGATCCTATTAAAAAGAAGTTTGAAAATGTAAGCAGTTAAAGGGACAAATAAAACATTTTCATCACTTCTAAAGAATATCAAATAATAGCCTCAGGTAAACAACAGTCAAACAAACACTAAATATAACAAAATATAACCTTTGTGGTAGATTGAATATATACCCCAATTTAGACATGTTCTTAATCTGCATCCCTGCGAATGTGAACACACTGGAAGTAGGATCTTTTGAAGGTGTTATTTTTAGCTAATGTGTGGCCGACTGAGGCAGGGTAGGCCATAATATGTAGTACTGGAGGCCTCATGAAGAGAACCCGGAAGTCACAGAAACAAAGAAAAAAAAAGGAGAGGACATCGCCATGTGACAGGAAAGCCAAGGAACTCCAAAGACTGCCAGCAGTCAGCACCAGAATGCTACAGGGAGAAAGCAAGCCTTCTAGCCTCCGAAATCATAAGACAAATTTCTGTTATTTAAGCCAACCCATAGTGTAGGTAGTATTTGTCACAGGAGCTTGGTAAACCAAGACAACCTAGTAGATACATTTATAACAAAAGAGTCATCAAACCTAGAGGACAATAAATGTGCAAAGCATCTCCATAAGCTAAGAAAAATTGTGAGAAAGGAACTGAATCTTATTACTTATAAAAAAAAAAGCAAATCTAAATCCATCCTTATCTTTGTTTTATACAAAATAAGGAATTTTCCTTTACCATGATCAAGAACTCTCATATTCAGACAGATAGTACGTGATGCATGCCTAAGTACTATGCCTAGGAAATTTAGATAATCACTCCCCGACCCCTCATAACAGTTCCATTAAATTTTCATGGTATTTCACATTTGTGGGCAAATTAGAAATATAAATAATCATAGGTAGTATTGTGTTCCCCTAAATTCTGATAAGGGAAGCAGGAAACAGAAATTGTAAACATTGTTGATGAGATTTTGAAGGATCCCTAGAAAATCCTGAATGTCAAAAAAATGAGACTTTAATAAAGCTAGGGAAGAAGTTATACTGAATAAACTTCCGTCATCTCTTAAGACTACAAGAAGGGTTCTGAATTAAGTGAAATGATGTTACTGTCATACCTCAGATCACTTCTAGCAACACTGAATTTGACTGACAGAAGGTCACAAAAACTATTTTAGGAATTCTGGTAAGGAGAATAATGCCCTATCCACAAAGATATTTACATCCTAATCCCAGGAACTTGTGAATATATTAATTTACATGGCAATCGGGAATTAACGTAGCAGATAGAATTAAGGCTGGCTGACTTTAAAATACAGAGATCAGTACTCTGGATTATCTCGCTGGTTCCAATATTATCACAAGCATCCTTAAATGTAAAAGAGGGAAGCAGAAGAGGAAGTTAGAGTGATGTGATATGAGAAGCCATGGACCTGCTGTTGCTGGCTTTGAATACAGAGGAAGAGGGCCATGAATCAAGGAATGTAGATCTAGAAGCTATAAAGAGCAAGGAAGCAGGTTCTCCTCTAGAGCCTCCATAAGGGAATGCAGCCTTGCTGCTACCTTGATTTCAACCTAGCAAGATCCATTTCAGACTTCTTAATTACCAATGGTAAAATAAATGAGTTAATTTAAGCCACTAAATTTGTGATAATTTGTTAGAGCAGCCATAGTAAACTAATACAGGAAAAAAAACAAATTTCATATGTGTCAGAGAGTTAATGCCATCTCCTGTTTTGTTACATGAGTTGCCAAAACTTGGTAGGCTTTTATCTGCCAAAGAAGAAATGATAGATAAAATTAGGCATCAATTTGAGGCACACATTCATAAGAAAAGCCAACCTCTGCATAGCAATTAAGTATCTCTACTTTTATCACTAAGGTAGTCATCAGTACTGATTTGAAAATAAAATAGTATACAATCAACCTATATCCTCCAGGGGACTCAAGACTAGCACCTAAGAAACAATCATTAGGCAGACATCATTTCAATAAATCAAATATACACATCCACCACATAATAACTGAATAAAGAGGAAGATGGAGATATTTAGAAGAGAGATTTTATAAGGGAAAAAGAAAGTGCCCTGACATATATTCTGTTAAATATCAAACTTAGGTTAATACACAGGGGAGGAAAAAAACAATTAGTAAATTTATGAGTTTTTCTTCCATTTCTTTCCTGTTTCAAAGGTTAATCATGTAAAAAGGGCTCTTATCAGATTTTGTTCTTTAATAAAGAGAAGTATTTATTTAGATTTCAAACCAAGGAGTCAGGCTCAAATGGTTCAATAAATCCCTTAGTTATCAATCTACACACTGAATTACACATATATAAATAACACATTTGCTAATTATGTCTTACAATAAGGATACTAGCTCAAATTTGAAGATTGTCTAGGACATATTACATAGACTTTGTCAATAATACAAGTATTCACCTTCCAAATTTAAATTGAAGAGATCTTTCTCTTACTCTAATCTCTCCACCTATCCAGTATTAGGAACATGAGACAAACTGAATATTTGAAAAAATTTTCCTACTTCTCTGAGATCAAACCAGAGTAAAAGTTTAGTATCCTAATGCCAATAACTGGATGTGGCAAATATATTTTCCAATTAGATAAACCTGAGCCCAAAGCTTATTGTTATGTACATTTGAGCAAGTTAGCTTTCTTCTGCAAGTCTTTGGTTTCTTCTTGTGTAAAATGTACATAATGCCCTCTAAAACAGAAGGTTTTGGTAAGCAGTAGGTAAAATTAATTGTTTAGCACATGGTTGGCATTCAAATGTTCTCTTTTAAGACAAATAAAAATAATTATCAGGTATCTCATTTCAATGAAGTTCTAACGTTAAAGTCTTAAGTAAACTATACAATACCATGCTTTTCAAGTATGCTACTCTTTTTATTATTTTATCACTATGTGAAAAGACAGTAGTTCTATTATTTATTTCACTGGAAATACTCCTTTTTCAACTATTTCATTTCAACATGCAAGGAACAGCACTTGTATTTTATTTTAAAAGAGATTTTTTTCAAGGATCTGCACAGATGTCAAAGCACGATGAAGACTTTTTAAACTGACTTGGGATATTACCCGTCACAGGCAATTTAGAGTTACTACATTGTCAGTTTTATGTTTTCCAGCATTCAATGAATTTTATCATCAGTTTTTATCTTTCGGGCATTCAACGGATTTTTACTGAGTACCTGATATGTACAAGGCAAAAGATAAGTTGGATGTGAAAGTTCTGAACTGGCTAACATATTGGGAGAATAATGTCTTTTATGCTGATAGACTTTGGAAGATTTATATATCTATATAAGTAATATAGATACATATATATTAGGTTGAACCTTTTGAAATTGCCAATATTTGACTATTTTCAACCAAAAAACCCAAGCAATTTCATATGGTTCAACAGACAGACTAGTCAAAGAATTAACTTTTTGTAATTAGCACTCCATGTGCTAACTGTATTAGAAATTTCCAACATTTTACAATATAAATGCAAATAACTTTATAAATTTTGTAGTTTTTTAAATAAAAAATAACCTTTTGTTTTACAACTCATAGAGGGATGCTATGACAAATAAAACAACTACATCACATATTTTCTCTCTCTCTCACAGACACACATACACCCCTTTCAGAAATGAATAAAGCCAATTAATTTAGCAAATATTTATGACTGTCTGTATATTAAATATTGTCAGACCCAGTGAAAATACGAAGATTTAACAGTCAAGATGCTACTTTCTGAAGCTTATGCTTTGACAGAGGAGGAAATTCAGATGATTATATGCATCAGAAAGTTAAAAGTAACCAAAGAAACTTCAAGGTGGGATGGGATCAATTTTAGCTGAAGGAATTCAGAAAGGTTTCACAGCCCTTGAATAGAGATAAGATTGGGATATGCCAAGATTGGAGGATGGGTTGAGGGTAAGAGTGGTTTGGGAGACTGAACGGATGAGAAGATATTTCCAAATGAGGAAAAACTATGAAAAGACTTGGGGGAAAAAAAAAAAGGTCCAAGAGGTTGGAAAAAATCCTTCATTTTCATTAAATAGCTTGGTTTGTCACCTTGAATATATGAATGGCAGACATTTCTTCAACATGTCATATCAAGTCCTTAGAGATTATTCTGAAAAGCAATGTTGCTGCTTAGAGCCACAACTGCTCATCAGTGAGGTAAAGCTTTCTAATGTGGGGTTGATGGATTAGTTTGAGAGGTTTATAAATCCCTTGAAGTTATAGGAAAAGGTGAGTAAGTGAGTGTGCTGTAGGTTTCACCATATTCTCAAAGTGATTGTAACCCCAAAAAGATTAAGAACCACTACTCTAAACTGAAGAGGTATGGGTATACTAAAAGAAAAAGAAAAAAAGATAACTTTATGATAACTAAAGCTTCAAGCGAACATATAAATGGGCATTCGGGTAAAAACAGAAAATTTTCCAATAGCATTTTATTTTAATTAAGAAATTCTAATTCATTCTTAAAATCTAAAAAGGATGATGGATGTGAACTTTCTAAATTAACTCTGATCATAGTTATTTCTCCTCAGCTAAAATATCTTTTAGCAGCTGCCTACATCTTATAGGATACCAGTACTTTATAATCCAGTCTTTCAACTATGCTATACCTCTCACTATGCCTCACAGAAGGTTCTCTGGAGGGAAAGGTAAAAATGTCCTGTTAGAGTCACCTGGAGACCTTTCCTTAGGCTACATGTGCCTTTCTGAAGATTCAGATTTGTTTCTGAAGGATATGGCCTTCTCTTGAAAATCACTGATACAGTTGACAATGGTTCTATTAGAAGTACATTCTATATCTCTTCAGATATGCTGAAAAGAAATAGGTTGAAAACTTCTGCTATAGCCATTCCAAACCACTTCCATTTCTTAGAACAAGCCAAGCTATTCCACAGCTCCCTATCTTGTATGTACTGGGTTTACCCATACCATCATCCCTAGAAAGTAATTCCTTCTTAAATTCCAAATCATCCTTCAAATCTTATATTATAACAAAGGATTTATTTAATTTTGGCAGTTAAGTGATTTTTCTTCACTGTGTTTCCAAAGTAACTTGGAACACACCACTAACATATATTGTAATTATTTACACATATCTTCTTTTTAGATAGTGGCTCTCTTGAAAGCAGAATATGTTAAGTACATATCAGGTAAAGGCCTCTATTTTTACCAGGATGTCAAAGAGCCCATATATTTTGGAGGTATGATTATAGTAATCTATTTGTTTTAGAGGGCATTATGTGCATTTTACACAAGAAGAAACCAAAGGCTTGCAGAAGAAAGCTAACTTGCTCAAATGTATATAACAATAAGCTTTGGGCTCAGGTTTATCTAATTGGAAAATACATCCATATTTCTGTTCAATTTAGAGCAGTTCTTAATCTTTATGTGTTTCAGACCATTTTGAGAATATGGTGAAATCTATGGCACTTTCACTGATCCATTTATCAACATATTCACTCACTTTTCCTGTAACTTCAAGGGGTTCATGAACAGGGTCCAGACAAATTCACCAAACCAAGATTAAAAAGCCTTACTCTATCAGGCAGAATCTGAATTAATTTAATTTGAAAATACTCAGCATAATGCTTTGCCTTCACAGTTTCAAAATACAGTATTTGTTTAAAAAAAAAAAAAAGTCTCCTAATAATATCTAATAAAAATGAAAATTCTCAAATACTAAGGTCAGTACTAAAATAGCACAGAAAATAATTACTTATCACCCCAAATAAATGTTCAAGCTAATGAAACAATATCCTATCAAGTATATCATATAAATAACACCAAATAGCTATAAATGTATTTCTGTAAAAATAGCAAAAATATCTTTTTGAAATAAGGCATATACTCTAACTTTTAAAAAACCTTATTTAGAACATATACAAAACATTTCTCTCTTTTCAGCATCTTCCCAAATTTAATTTGGGGTGGGCAGGTGGTGTGCAGGGCTCTAAACAAAGATCCCCATCCCCCCCACCCCCTGCCCTGATTTCAAATTCTTCCTCATCTGAAACAAAATACCTAATAACTTTTATTTAAAAATTATTTAAGACATACCTATTAAAATATAGAAGAAACACTGATTTACAGAGGAAAAGATCATTAAAATAAATGAGTTGATATTATAAAATTATAATAAACACACCTTTCTAAGAATTGTTAGAAATTATTAAAACTATAGAATTTTAGATTGAAAGGGAAACTTCTGGATAATCTGGTTTAGTAGTCAACATTTTTTTTCTGCTTCTTCATACCTAAGAAAAAAGGCACACTGTAATTGGTAACAATTGTTCCCCATAACACTGATTTTCAATTGAGAATTACATACTCATACCAGATCCCCCCAAACCCACAGATCTAGTCCAAGCAGTCATTGAAGTTAGAATTACTTCTAAAACATCCCTTCTTTTCATTAAAATCAGTACACTTTTAATTTTATTAAAAGCAGTAAATATTGTCAAATCTCTCAAAAAATAAAACAGCATTTTCAAAATTAGGAGATGGAACCATATGTTGTAAAAGACTATCATGGCTCAAGTACTGACAAAAGCTTATGGTTGACTTTCAAGAAAAGCTATTTAATTTTTAGGTATTTGTAGCTATATAAGGAAAAGGGAAATTGTGGAATTTATCCAAATGTTAAAAAAAAACTATCACCCTCAAAATGTTAGCATCAACTGATCGTTAAGGTAGTATTTCCTTTTTTCTTAAAAAGCTGCTTTTAAAATTAATTTTTCTAAAGCCATTTATTATTAGCTATATTTAAAGACATAATATTTACTATGTAGAATTGGAGAATTTGATGTGGGAAGAATAAAAAATGGCTACCAGATTTCTGGTTTTTTAGAGGATTACAGTGAGAAACAATGACAGGATGGAAATAAATTCCTTTACAAACTTGCTGAAGAAATCTTTCATGAAGACACTATATAATGATTGAGGAGGGCCAAGGATAGAGCCCTGGAGAACTATAACATTTAAGATGTTGGTAAAAGAAAGGGTTCCAGTGAAGGATATTGAGATGAAATAGTCAAAAGAAACAAGAATAGAACCAGGAAAGCATGATTTGATGGGAAATGGGAAAGGAGTATAAATAAGAAAGGAGTGGTCAACAATTTAACAGCATCAGAGAATTCAAATAAAATAAAGCTAATAAAGTAGCTCTAGGTCAGATGGCAAAAGTCCTTATATATTACAATTTGTATAACATTTAATAGATTTAATGTTCTTAACCTGGTATCAAGAAACTGAATGCAAAGTAAAGTATTTATTTATGTGCATTTTTAGGGGAAAATTAGTATACTTTAAGCTGATTCTTAATATAAATTTGAGGTATCTGTAATAAAAAGCTGTTAAAGCATTATTAAGTAGCATCACAACCAATTTCACATATCTAGAAAGAAAATTCATGACAGCTAATATCAGCAAACATTCCTAAATTTATTGAGCTATGTGCTAGGTATTTTACAAAAATTAGCTGTAATCCTTATACCAGCCATATAATCTTACAAGGTAGTTATGAATATCCTAATTATACCTATGCAAGAGCTGAGGCTCAGAAATTGGACAAAAAGCTGGTAAGTGGAAGGCTGAAATATGAACACAGATTCGTCTAACTCCAAATGCCTGCTATAACCCTTATCTACTGTAATAAAATAAAATAGATATAAAGATAAGTAAAGAATTTGGCTTCCAAACTGCAATCAATTCTCTTTTAAATCATATTATTTCATTCAGACTCTCTGTAGTTGAAGCTTAAAACTTCAATTAAAGCTCACTAGCTTTGGATAAAATGAGACCAGGCATTTCTTAATTTTCAAATCAATCTAACAGAGAATAAGGATTCCTTATTCTATGTACTACTATAATAAATACCAATTCCAAGTCTATAAACACTAAGTTTTAATGGAATAACTTTGGGCAATAAAATTCTTGTAACACATTTATTAATGTGTTTTTGTATGGCCCAAAAAATACCACTAAAAAATAATAAATAAATACTGTAGCATATATCCAAACTAATAGACCATAAAATATCAGGGATTCA
>JAQZBX010086189.1:0-13033 GCA_029593785.1 Cabassous unicinctus | reverse complement strand
GGGGCCTTGCCACCGAGCATAGACCACAGTTCACATCACAGACCACACTCTCTCCCACCCAGTTCTGCATGGTATATTCTGATGGAAAATGGCCTACATCTGTCACCGCTACGCCACTCAGGACAACCCCCAAGTCCCCAAAAAGCCCCTGTATTTCAACTGCCCCTCCTCTCCCTGCCCCAAAAATGTCCAGTGGCCACTGTCTCCACCTCACTGTTACAATTTCTTCCATTGCTTGAATCACAATATGTCTACAACAGAACACCACCAAGTCCACTCTAGTCCACAGCTCCTCCCCCAATCCTGAGGGGACTTGGATGGTGATGTCCACTCCACCTCCAAGTGAGAGAGGGCTTATATCCCCTGGATACAATGGATGCAATCTTAAGCAGACCAAGAGGCTTTCTGGTTTGGCTGCGAGGTTGCCTGTTAACGTCCTTTCACGTGGATTCATATTTAAAGCGCACTGCTCTAAGGCCAGCCTTGGTGGAGTGGTCCCAGCCCTGTCACGTAGGGCAGTGAAGCCTTGGGAAAGATACTTAATGTTCTCAGAGATTCAGTCCTCTCATCTATAAAGTGGAGCTAATAGTAACATCTGCAGCATAGGGTTGCTAGCAGAATTAAATGACAATGTGTCTGACAAAGTGTAAGGACCTAATAAAACACATGCTGTTATCAAAGTCAAAGGAAATTGTGCCTATGCCACTGTCCTGGTCTTGACAACGTGCTCTGGATTTAAGATGTTATCTTTGGGGGAAGCTAGGTGAAGGGTACCCAGAAACTCTCTGTACTATTTTTGCAATGTCTTGTGAGTCCAAAATTATTTCAGAACAGAGAGTTCAAATGGAAAAAAAAAAAAGAAGGAAAAAGGGAGTCCCAGGAGGATACCTCGGCAATGCTGGCCAGCATCAGCCCTGAGGTTCCGGCCCAGAGATGTGCCTCTCCGGCCCCAGTGACAGGCAGGTCTCTCGCACTTCAGACCCCACACCCAACACCATTGTTCTGACTCGGGCTGACTGTCCCCCTCTGTTATATGTGGGCTCCCAACTCCATCCTGCAGAAGGAAGCTATGTGAACCAGGGGACTTGAGTTCCAGTCATTGGGTGGTGACAGCAGTGAGGGGCTTTATTGTAAATGAACAAATTGCCCCACTGGTATCATGTTCCACCTCAAGGGACTTGGTATCTGTGGTGGTTTCAGGCTGTACAGACCCCAGAAAAACACTGTTCTTTAATCCATTCCTCTGGGTGTGAACCCATGGTAAGTAGCAACTTTTGATGAGGCTACTTCAGTTAAGGTGTGGCCTACCTCATTCAGGATGGGACTTAATCCTATTACTGGAGTCCTTTATAAAAGGGAAGAATAGAGAGAGAAAGCCATGGAAGCAAGAAGCTGGAATCAGTGCAATCTGGAAGAGAAGGGAGAGACTGGCAGATGCTGCCGTGTGCCTTGCCATGTGGCAGAGGAGCCAAGGATCACTGGCAGCTGGTCTTTGGAAAGAATACAAAGCCTTGGTGATGCCTTGATTTGGACATTTTCTTGGCCTCAGAACTGGAAGCTAGTAAATTCCCATTGTTTAAAACAACCATTTCATGATATTTGCTGGAGCAGCCTAGGAAATTCTAACAGTGCTTTGCTCTACCTCTGGAAGTACAGACAGATCAGGCTTCTGAGTCTGCGAGGCTGAGGGAGACCCTGGACAACAGTCATTTCATCAAGATGAAGGTATCTTGTGAGGGACACAGCCAGGAAGCCTTCCCCAGAAAGTGCATCCCCTCGCAACTATGCTTTTCCAGTTTTGATTACCCCAGACTATAGCCCAGAGGTATGCAATAGAACTTTCTGCAATGATTGAAATAGTCTATATCTGTGCTGTTACAAGAAGCTATGGGGCTTGAAGTGTGGCTAGTACAACTGAGGAATGGACTTTTAAATTAAATTAATTAAAAACTAAGTTTAAATGGCCACATGTGGCTCGTGACTATGGTATTGGACAGGGCGGGTATACATTAAAATTTTCGTTTATTGCTGTGAAGTTTCTTGAAAGATAAGGCTATAAAAGAGTGCAGAGATGTACTGATATCTCTACCCATATCCCTTTTTAATTAAAATATACTGTGAGAGCCTGAGTGGCAGGAAGAAAAATTCAGTCCATGAACAAATACCATGGATGACCTGCTTCTATGGAAGATATGTTGGCCAGGAATACAAATTAACTAGGCTGTACTGTAAGTTCTCATAAAAATGATAATAGCAAACATTAAAATCAGCACTTACAAAATGCCAGAAATTGTTCTAAGTGTTCAATATGCATTAACTCATGTAAATCTCACAAAATACCAAAATAATAATTATTATAACAATATCTAACATCTCTTGAGCACTTTGTCATGTGTCAGTCATGTTGCTAAGCCCTTACTTAATCCTCACAACCTGGGAGAGAAGTACTAATATTAGCTCATTTTACAAGCTCTGTGATTTTGTGGCAGTTTCTTAAGCTCAGAAAAAAAAGAAACATATACTAGCTACATAAAAGTATAAAACATAGACTAATAAGCTATTTAAGTGATATACTTAAATTGATAAAGTGAGTCCCTTTGTAACCAGCAGCCAGCTAAGCAGTGGGGCTCTGGTGGAGCTTCCTCAGCCCCAGTGCCTTCTCCCCGGTGGGTCAGCCTCCTTCCTAGTCAGGCCCCCTCCACCAGGCGGCCTGGCGGGTCCAGGCGGACACTGTCTCTGTTTCTCGCTCCCTGGAAGGGCAGCTCTCCCTCCCCCACAGAATTCCAGCAGAAGTCTCAGGACTGAGTCTCAGGGGGCTCTTTGGGCTTAGGTGGTTGTCTCTGAACCAATCACTGTAGCCACAGGGATGGAATATGCTGAGAGGACGGGCGCGTAGTGTGTGTGTGTGTGGGGCGGGGAGCGGCCGTGAGGATGGTATGCATAGGGGGTGACTAAAGGAAAGGTGGCTGTCCTAAGGAAAAGGAAGGTGCTGTGAACACAGGCGGAGCGGATGGACACCTGCAAAGAAAGAGATGTGCGCCCCGCTTCTGGGCGAAGCAGGGCTGCTCTGTGCACCTCCATCAGCTACTGATGAGCCAAGACACAAGAGGCAAAGAACTGCCACGTGAGAAGCTTCTCAACCTCTTAGGAGAACAGAGGCCATCTTAAGAAGTAGCCGTTCTATTTCACGTGGAGATTGTTACCAAGGACTAGATCTTTGGTTCTTCATTTTTATACACCATATCTTTGACTCTAATAAAAACGTACTTTATGTGTTTGAATTAGATATTATGTATCTAACTTCCTACTCGATGACTACATATATTCTCAGTATACCAGAATGAGGTAAATGAAATAGAAATTAGTGGGTGCTATTTCAGAGACTTATGGTGCAGGAATCAAGCGAAAAAGCCAGAAACAAACAAAAAGCAACCCATGATTACTCATAATAAAGATAACCACCAAACAATGAGACCTTATGGAGCTAAAATTATGAAATATTTATAGACCAGTTAATTTTGTTTGCCACTGCAAACTAGTTTTCATTTTTTACATTTCTCTCTATTTGCCTACTAGAAGCCATGGAAACAAGCCCCCTCCTCCTTCTCTCTCTCTTTTTCTCAAATTGACTCACCTCAACATTTACTGACCTTTTCTTGGCATATTCTCTTTGATTATGGCCATTTCAGTTGTAAAACAATACAAAGAACCTGATAAGGAATGCTTTTAGAAAATAATGTAAAAACTTGACCTTGAATTAATGAAAGCACAATTACTTTGTAGAAATGTATATATATATCAATGACAGCTTTTCTACCTTAAAATAATTATATTCAATAGCATCTTTGTAAGGTGAAACAGAATATGCCTCTTTCTACAGACATATTTTCTCCAAATTTGCATGTAAATCACATTTTTGAAAACTGAATTATCATTTAAGATCTAGGGAAGCTCAAAACTTTTACAGTAAATCCTGGAATCCTGGAATCATTATAATTTTAAAGGAGAAAAATACTTCTGAGTTATCTTGCAAAAGCTTTTCCACTTATAGATGTAGCAACTGAAATTTATAGTAATAGAGTGAAATGACTTACCTAATATTCAGATATATTAAATTTCTTCTGTGATTTGTGTTAATTTCTGGTTTGTTTGTAATTGCAGGTTTTGTTTTCAATTTTACTGAAAAAAGGGACCAAATGGTTACTTTTTAAAAGCTCTCTTTCAGTTTGGATATTATTTATTCATTATCGGTAGAGCTTATAGATAAGATAAATTTGTAGGTTTTAAATACCATCTTAAAAGTAAAAAATCACAGGTTAAACCAGTGATTTTTCAACTGGGAGCGATTTTACCTCTCAGAGGACATTTGGCAATATCTGGAGACATTTTTGGTTGTCGTAACTGAGGGAGGGGAGGTTGCTACTGGCATCCAATGTGTAGAGTTCTGGAATGTTGCTAAACACCCTACAAATCATAGGACAGCCCCCCAAAACAAAGAATCATCTGGCCCAAAGGTCAATAGTGTTGAGGTTGAGAAACTCTGGGTTAAATAAATCCCAACTTTTTGCAGGTGAAGGATTCCACAATGATAACAAAGCTTGTCCTTTTACTTACCATGTTTAGCACTACTATGTTAAAGTGTCATAATAATCCTATATCTCTATAGAGGTAGACTGAGAAGGCTTCCTTCTTACTTTTATATTTACCCTCTGCTTCTTCCTTCCTGTTAAGTTGAAATAGCACTCTTGCCTCATCTCTAAGGCCGACTGTTCCACCATGGCTTCGGAGTTACATTGGTTAGGATTAAGTTCAGCTGCGTATAACAGAAAATTCCAACTTCATGTGGCATTACAAACCAGAAGTTTTGTTTTTCTCACACAAAAGAAGTCCAAAGGTGGCTCTTCAGGGTTAGTATGCTGGCTCCATGATGCCATCAGAATCGGGGGCATCTTCCACCTTCCACTCAGCCATCCATAGAACTTGGCCCCTCGTGGTGGCAGAATGGCTGCTCCATCACCAGCACTGTGTCCATGTCTAGTTGAGGGAAGGGGAAAAAAGGCAAAGGGTGCCTACAGGTTGAGAAGTCCATCTCTGGGGACCACTCCAACCAGGTACTCACCTTTTATTTTCTAAAATTGCACTTTGTTCATTTCCCAGAATCTACCACATTTGATAAGGACATAATTGTCTGAATTCTTGCTTATGGTCTCTCTCCACCCCCCCCCCCCCCCCCCCGGAGGATAACCTTTGTAAGGAGAGTGTTGCAGCCCTTGTGGGTTCTTCTGCCCAGACGCCTTCAGATGCTTTATCACTGTTTCCCTGCATGGGCTCCTCCTTAGGCTGCTGTGTGCTTTGGGCACTAAAGGTGGAATCTGTGCTGATGGGACTGCCCTCACCCTGCTGGAGGGGCTTTGTCAGAAATGCCTGAGCATTTCCGTCCCTCTGGGTAGCCTGAGGCCAATGACCTGCTAACACAGGAGTGGGAAAGCCCATGTGGAGGGCTGGCCCTTGCAGAGAGCTGGCGCAGCAAGATGACGCATAAAAAAGAGACACAGAGGAGAGACAATAGGAGATGCAGCTGACCAGGGAGCTGAGGTGGCGCAAGAGATTGAGCACCTCTCTCCCACTCTGGAGGGTCCCAGGATCGGTTCCCGGTGCCACCTAAAGAGAAGACAAGCAGACACAGAAGAACACACAGCGAATGGACACAGAGAGCAGATGACGGGGCGGGGAGAGGGAATAAACAAACAAATAAATAAATCTAAAAAAAAAAAATCCTAAAAGACATGCTTGAATTCAGTTAAATGCATATAATTCAGTAATGATTAGTAACTTATCCTCTATGTAGATATACTATTAAGTGAAACTCAACTTCAAAATAACCTGGTCAAACTTGGGTATTAAAATTTATTTAAATTTGAGGTGACCAAACATTATAATATGAAGAACTGGGAATTTTTTTAATTAAAAATTTATTTTTACATCAATGTTACAAGGTACTCAGTTAATACAAGATAATAACTACAATGACAATAAATCTGCTTTAGTCAGTGGTTACACTCCCTCCTTTTGTTCATTCCTCGATCTTGAGGGATTTGGGATAATATCCACTCCACTTCAGACTGAGAAGGGATGTAGATATTATGGGGCCAAGAAATGGAATTGTTTTGCTTGCAGGTGAAGATACTCCTTGTGTGCGGATGGGGCTGGTCCATTACCACTGTTTGTTTAGTTGTCCAGGGTAGGCCCAAAGAACTGGAGAGTAGGAGCTGGCCGCACATCTGCTGGGTTCCAGCATAGGAACAATCCGAAGGCTTTAAGTTTCTGAGAAATATACTTAACAGGTAAATTGAAAATTATAGGTTCAAATAAAAGAAGTAGAAGTATTATTATTAGGGGATTTATACATGAGCATAACTATGTTATATTGGGGAAATAGCTTTTCATATATTCCTAGCTAGAGCCCGCCATGATTTCATGTGGCCGTGTGGCTTGTCTATGGTATCTGGACGTCTTGTAGGCCAGGTATTTTTTAACGGGTATCATGTTTAAATTAGCCTAGATCCCCCCTCAGAAGCCTGGAAGTCCCACCCTTTTAGATGGATGCCATGAGACCCTCTTTTTGATAAGCAGGCTGCCCACAATGGTACCACATTACCACCAAAAGCAAAGCAGCAGGTAACATTAGCTTGTTACTATGAATGATTGCAAGAGGTCTGGCAAAAAAGGACGAATTGTTATTGGGAGCCTTCACCTCCTGGGTAGTTCTCGACTGGGGCGTCAGTGCTCATGAAGTTTGTTTGCTCCCTCCTGGTTCAAGTGGGCCCTCCTCTGGCTTGCTGTCTGCCCTTTGTCATCAAAAGGTGGCTGCACTGCAGGCCAGACCCCTGGTGCCCTCCTCCAAACCACAGTGAGTCCTCCAGGAAAAAATAGGCTTCAAAGAAGTGAGCCTGGGATTGCCTGTACCTACTGTGAATTTCAGTTACTATCTTACTCACATTTCTATTATTTCCCTTAGAACCAAACGAACAGTTCCTGTCATAACCCACTCATTCTTGGCTTTGGAGTTGGATTCCGTGAGTTCAAGTCCCAACTTTGCCACTATCAGGCTCTGTGACTTTTGGCAAGTCACTCAATCCCTCTCAGCTCCGTTTCCTCACTTATAGAATGTAGGCTCTGTGAGGGCCGAGTCTTGGTCTTTTTTGACCAGTGCTATATTCCCAGTTACTAGAACACTGCCTGTTATATAAAAGGTACTCAGTAAGTATTTGCTGATTGAATGAATGAGGGTGTTTGTGAAGGTTGAAGGAAATAAGGAATGTAAAGGTCTTAGCACGGTGTCTGATACAAAGCAATCTCTCAATAAATATCAGCTATAAATATAGGAAATATATATATAAATATATAAATTATTTTATTTTTTACATCTGGTAACATAGTTTCTGACCACAATGCAGTATGTTGGAATTCATCCTCTTGATTAACAGAGGCATCTCCATATTTTCTGACAGCAATAGTACATGTGGCAAATACTGCTGGTTACCCAACCAGCCTCTACACACCTCCGTTTTCTTCCAAACAGAACTCAAATTCCAGTAAGGTATTCACCATCCCACAAGCCTCTCTTGTCCCACATGCTTTAGGGGGACATGACCCAAGACCAGACTCTAGGCATGGATCCTTAGCAGTCTAAGCCAATCAGTTCATGCCATTCCCCCAACCCCATGACTGACTGGTCACATAACTAAGGCTGGTACAATCAGGATGAAGGAACATTTACATTTCATGCTTGGGAGCAGTGCTTTTCCCCTCTCACCTGGTAGCTGAGGACAAAGAGGCAGGTATCCTAGGTTATCCCTAACAGCCTTCTCGGCAATTGTGAGGAACTCCAGAATAAGCCTTTGTGAGAGAGATGGAGAGAACTCTGACAGCTTTGAGCTGCTGATAGTTCCGCTCCTTCCTGGGATCTATGATTGGGATGGGCTTTGCAGTACCTTGCAGCCAAAAGCATCCTACCTAATGGACTGCACAACTATTTAGAAGGTGATACTAAATGTGCCTTCTTCACATTATTATTATTAACAATAGCTAATGCTTACTCATCACTTACACTGTCTCAAACTTTGTGCCAAGCCCTTTAGAAATATTACTTAATTTATTCTTCTATGAGGTAGGACTATTACTAACCTCATTTTTCAGATGAGGAAACCTCGGCCCAGATATATGTCAGGGTCACACACACACAAAACCCAAAACACGTTAGTGGAAGAGCTGGGATTTAAACACAGGCTGTCTGATTCTGGAACCAGACTTAGACCTAGCCGTGCAACCTAATCATTTCACTATATTTTACAGTATTTACTGCTATGAAAATTCACAATGACAAAGGAAAAAAACAGAATTGAATATGTTTCTGTTTTTCAAAAAAGTATACTAAACCTCCTTTGGAAATAATTGAACCCTAGTATAATAATTGCTGGTATACACCTCTTTTTCATGGAATTTATCTACTTTTAAAAACGTATATTCATTTATTCAGTCATTCATCAAATATTTATTGGACCCTTATGTGTCAGGCATTGTGCCAGGGGCTAGGACTACAGTAGTGGATAACTTCCTGTCTAGACAGACGTGTAAACAGGCAATTACCATGCCACGTGATATGCACTTTCATGGGGGAAAGCAGTTTACCATGGGAGCATTTAAAAGTGGTACCTAGGGGAGCGGATGTGGCACAAGCAGTTGAGCGCTTGCTTCCCCTATGGAAGGTCCCAGGTTCAGTTCCCAGTGCCTCCTAAAAAAACAAAAACAATCAACAAGAAAACAAACAAAAAAACCCAACTCAGGGAAGCCAATGTGGCTCAGTGGTTGAGCGCCGGCTTCCCACATACAAGGTCCTGGGTTCAATCCTCAGCCCTGGTACCTACAAGAAAAAGAAAAAGTGGTGCCTAAACCAATTTGCAGCAACAGTAGTCAAGGAATTCTTCCTAGACATTTAACTAAGATGAGACTTTGGATATCCCCAGGAGAGGGATGGGAGGACAGTAGAAGGCCTGAAGAAGGAAATTAAGGACATGGCGTGCTCATGAAGCTCCAGTCAATGTGGTATGGCCAGGAAGGAGCTCAGGTAGAACGGCAGGGAGATGGACTAAGCAGTAGCCAGGAAGTTTGGTCTTTGTCTAAGACCAAATCCTCTAGAAAGTGAAGCCTGGGGTAAGAATTAAGGTGCTGGTACTTAATTTGGGAGGTGCGAGTCCAGGGCAATGAGGGAAGTTAAAAAAGGAAGTAATGTAAATAAAGAAGCAAAGCATAGTGAGGAAATTGATCCATCACTGTGGTGGCCCCTGTGTCATAATAAGCCAGAAAGAGGTGAATCTGCTTGGGACATGGGACTTCTCTGGAAAGGTTGTAAGAAGAAACCCCCTCTGCTAGTAGCCCATGGAAGGCAGAGAGGAGGGGCTATTTATCTGCCTGGCTCCCTTCCATCTCCCGTTTCCCCATAATAAAGGACTTCCATGGCCATTAGCTTCTCCACACTCTGGGCTGTAGCCTCTGGCCTCCGGGAGGCTGCCCAGGAGGCCAGAGCTCAGGCCCCATCGGATGGTGCTTCATCCAGTTCTGAAAGTGGACGTATGATCAGAACAGAGCTTGGCGTGTGAGGCCTCAAGGTCATGAAGGCCTATGGCTTCCAACCTGGGCCTCAGCCAGCTTGCGGAGTTCAGGGAAGGCAGAGCCGTGCTCCTTCAGAAAGGAGGAAGTTGAAACTGCAAAGGTGCATGAGCCTGGTGTCCAATACAACCTTTCTTCCTGAGAGACGCTGTGAAGAGCTTCAAGCCTAGGACAAACAGGATCAGGTTAGGGTTTAGGTAGCTCATCCTGGCTGCAGCGTGCAGCGTGGACTGGAGCGGGCAAATCTGGGAGAAGAATCGGGAGTATGTCACACTACAGCCCCATCTCAGGTACAGCAGTGGGGGAGAAACCATGAGGATGGGTTTGCACAATTAAGGAAATCAATTGGTAGCTGAGTAGCTGTGGAGAATGAGGAAGAGAGATGATGACACCCAACATTCTAGCTTGGGCGCTGAGATGGAATGGATAGGTAGCAGAATGCTGGAGGCGAGGTGGGGTGGGGAGGAAGCAGGGATGGTCAGTTCAGTTAAGTACTGAGTTTCCGAAGCTGGGGGGCACCAGTCTGGAGTTTGGGAGCAGTATCTCAGCTGGAGACATGGCCTTGTGAGTGAGTCACTGGAGTGTAGGTGGGAAGTGAAGCAGGCGTGGGAGGGTGGGTTATAAACAGGAGGGAGAGCATGCAGAAAGAGAAGGCAAAAGGGCTCCTCAAAGCCAATATATGGTGAGATGACCAGATGAAGACCAGACTTCAGAAACTAGGAAAGACCAGAGGTGTCTCCAGGGCAGGAGAGTAACAGTATCAGATGCTGCAGCGGAGGCACTCAATGGTGCATTAGTCAGCCAAAGGGGTGCTGATGCAAAGTACCAGCAATCTGTTGGCTTTTGTAAAGGGTATTTATTTGGGGTAAAAGCTTACAGTTACAAGGCCCTAAAGAGTCCCGCTCAAGGTTGGTTTCTCACCAAAGTCAGTTGCCACGTGTTGAAGCAGCGGGATGGTTGCTGATCTCTGCGAGGGTTCAGCCTTCCTCTCTCTCTCAGCTACAGGCTGGCATAGGGATTGTTTCTTTCCGTCATCTCTGCCTGGGGCTCCAGGATCAAAATTCTCTTCTCTGCTGTGTCTATGGAGCTCAATCTTCCTGTCTTCTTGACTGAGTGTCTGTTTATATCAGCCCACCAAGGGAGCAGGGACTCAACCCTGAGTCACGCCCTACTGACTTGTGGTCGAAACAAAAGCCCTAAACTGATTTAATCAAGTAAACTTAAAACTTTTGAATTTAATACAATCAAAGGGTATTGCACCCAGAGGAGGAGACCAGTTTACAAGCCTAATGCTTCTCTTTTGGGGGGTTCATAAATAATCTCAAACTGCCACAAATGGATTTAGAAACAAGGAGGTTGTGGGTTTCCTGGTTGAGAGCAGTGTCAGTGGAGTGGGTTGGATTTGGGGTGGGTAGTAGCAAAATGTGGATAAAGCTTTGATCTTCTGTGCAGGAGTTATTTACAATACAAAGCAGCCACTTTGAGCGATGGTTGAAAAATAAAGAAACCATAGAGAAAAAGAGTTCCACCTGGCTCTATCCCCTTACTCTGCTTTATGTTTCTTCACAGTATATTTCACAAGGTGAAATTATATTATTTGTGTACTTGCTTATTGTCTCTCTCCCTGTATAATGGAAGCACTACAACTTTGTCTTGTTTACTGCTATATCCTTAGCGCTTGGCACAAAGCAGTCATTCAATAAATATTTGTTGAATAAATGATTGGGAAGAGTGGAGAAAGTAAGTAAAGGGAGAAATAAAATGGAAATGATAAATTGAGCCATGTGAACATATACCCAGACTATTTACAAAATAACTGAAGATGAACATGCAAATAGGAGAGAACACATTGTAAGAATGACTCCAGAGCATCTCATGTTGTCAGGACTTTACTTACACTTTAAATGAAAACTGACTACACTAAAAAACTGTTTTGCATTTCAAAAAGACTTTTCTAATCCATAACCCTTCTGTAAACTTTTGTGAAGAATTTTACTTTGTTAGATCCAGACCACAAAGTAATCGGTGGAGGGAAAATGTGAGTGTAATTCCTTTTTTAAAAATTTTAATTAACTAAGAGAGAGAAGTGGAGTTTTCATTCTAATTTTGAAGACTGCATATCCAGAATCTTGCATTTTTTATTAAAGGCAATGTCATAAATAACACTCAACACCTATGCCAAAGACTTGAGGCTTGTTTGGCTGTATTATTTGAAGAAGGGCATGCTTTCTACTGGATCAATTTTAGGTAGGTGAACACTGAGATGACAATCTCAAGAAGAATGTTTTCTTTTGCCTAATTTGCTTTTATCTCTACTCTCTACAGCTTCCTTTATGTTATCATGCTTTAACACAAATCAATTAATTGTATATTTTTAATTGAGCTATTTCATAATTGTATCAAGCCCATTTCTGTCATTGATTCAGCATGTGAGGTGTACATTCAATTGAGATGATTGTGAATCCTGGTCTCCAAACCCATGGCTTCAGCGATAGAGAGTTCATTATTCTATGTGCATACATAGAATAATGAACATCTTTCAAATTTAAGGAGCACTGTTCTTCATGATTGCAGTGGGAAGTAAGAAGGAAACAGTCCCATTTAAAATAATCTTAATACTGTCAGGAGAAAAGCAAAGCTCATAGCACCAGAAAGATTTAAGGAAATTCCTTTGTCCTTGTGTAGGTTTTCACAAGTATGGGTTTGAAATGGTCAAATAATATTACAGAAGGTCCTGGCTGGCTAATTAGTCATCTAAGGGTAAGGTAGTTTCCAGAAACAAAATTACTCCCAAATCTGAAGCACTTTCAACCACAAAAGCTCAGTTCTAGCATCCGTTATATGTCCATTTCTGAACTGGTTTTAGAGAATTCTACCTCCAGTATGGCAGAGTAAGCACCTAACAGACTGACTCTCTTGCAGATAACAACTCTGAACTCAGAATAAAATAAATCCGCTGAAGGTTCTGGACAGTGAGCAAAAAGCCTGCAGATTTGTGGAGTTGAAACGTTGAAGAGGAATCACCAGAGAATGAGTTTCCCATTTTCACTGCTTCTGTCTGAGGGTCCGCTGCAGTCTGAGCATGGGTGGGCTAAACTCCAATAGAAAACCTGTTGTCTTTCTAGCCTAAAGAACCCGAGGTTTGGAGGAAACCACAGCTGCTGGAACGTGAGTAGGGAATCCCGGAAAGGAGCGAGCCAGAGCAGAGGAGCCTCACATTGTGTCTAAACACTACTCAAGTGCCTGACCCTTAAACATGCATGCACGGGGCAGACCCAAGCACCTTGTAGCTAAGCCTCGGAAAACAATATTGAGATTTGAGCTGCTGCCCTCCAAATGTGAGACAGATTCTGTCATTCGAGTG
>JAQZBX010086188.1:0-13033 GCA_029593785.1 Cabassous unicinctus | reverse complement strand
AAAAAATAAATCTTTGTGGTTTGATGCTCTATAAAGTCATCCTTTTTATTACTTATGTATTTGTTTATGTTGAACTGTGGGCTAACTAAACAAGAGCTAGACAAGTAGCATTATCTCTCAGGGAAGATACTTCTGCTCATCACACCCCCAAGAATAGTGGTGGGGAGGGTCAGATTCTAACTGGTTTCCATGGAATGTACATAAGAACACAGAAATTAGATTCTTTAAAACGAACCGTAGGTTGGAATTCCGGGCACTCAGTCAAGTGTAAGATGGGTTTTCTTCAGCATAGAGAGGTAGTCTGTGCTCAGCTTCTGCAAGAGTCCAGAACCTTAATATTGCTTAAGAGCTCATAGTGGCAAACACTGCATGTAGATCGGCATTCCAGAAAAGAAATTCATCACCAAATAATTACGTAAATGTAGAAATAATGATCTCACTAATTGCATGGAATGGTACTCCAGATGTCAGATGTCCAAATTCTTTGTGACAAGAACTGGGAAAATTACTTTGTTCAAATAAATGACTTGAAATAGATTTGTTCTAGACCTTTATTTACTGTTCCCTTAACCAGTATAAACTCAGGGTAATTAATGGCCATGAGTGTCTTAGCCCGTGGAATCTATTCATGGGAAATCAGTTGCCCTGCAGATAAATCTGAATTATCTCTGGATATAGCTGCACTTATATGAACCTCCTGTCAAAAGGGGAACTTTTTTTGTTTTTTGTTTTTGTCTGTACCTCTTGAGTTGGGCTAGAGTTGCATGGCTCAGATTAAAAAGCCTTGCCCTGGGATCTTTGCTGATGGTCTGACTGTGTTTAAGGAAGTTTTTTTTCGTTTGTTTGTTTTTTTTTTTTTTTGCATCTCCCCAGCAGACAGGCTGCACCAGAATGAAATTAGGTGAAGTTTCAGTAAGTGAATGGATGAGTAATTCTGCTGTGCCTCAAAACTCACCTCTTGTTGCCTCTTCAATAATTCTTAGTTATCGGACTGCCTCCAGGCAGTAATTGTGTTAAGTCCATGTGGATGGAATTAACATCTTCTCCGGAAATTGGGGTATTATTTGGGAGCTTCGCCTGGGATTGCCTGTGGCTCCACCCTCCAGCCCATGAGCTCTTTCACTTGTGCTGGTGATAGGCTCGTCTCTCAGCTGGATGGTAGCTCTTTGCATGTCAGAGGGACACACCTTTTTATGCCTCCTGCAGCAGTAAAAGCTGTTCAGGCAGTGGTTCTGGATCCCAGCTGCACATTAGAATCACTTGAGCATTAAAAAATACTTGTGTCTGGACCCTACCTCAAACCAATTTAATGAGTTGCTCTAGGCTGGCACCTGGGCACAGATACTATTTGAAAGCAATTTAGGAGAACTGCTGTAAGAGATGCTTCTCAGCTCAAGCCTTGAAGAGCCTTGATGCCCTGGAGTGGGGATGGGTCTGCTGAATGGAGAAGGATTTCTTCTATCAGTGCTGTGTGTGTTGTCAACACTAGTTTCCAGAAAAGATGAATTTATCTGGCATTTTTTTGTGTGTTACTCCAATGAGATGACTGAATGTGCTCTCACCAACCCCCAAGCATCACCTCTACAGCTTTTGCCCTGCCTACCTTGGATAGCATTGGGGGAAAGATTTCTCTCTGCCCCACAAGCCCAGTCTGCTCTGTTTCCCCAGAGATTTTAGTGAAGGCTGTATTATAGTGTTTATAGGGAGAAAGTCACATTTGTCGGGTACCTACCATGTGCCAGGCTGTTCTAAGGTGGTTTATGTGTTATATATAACGCTTACAATATTGTGTCATTGTCCTTTTACATAAAAGGAGAAGGTAGCTGAACCTTTCAAGTTCACTGGGCTATCTGGGGCCAGAAACAGTTTTGAATCAAATTCAAAGTCCTCGATCATATCATACTTTGCTGCCATCTGTGTTTTGCTAGTTTCTATCTTTTGTGAAAGGGGTGAAGGTGACTTGAGAAGATGTACCTTGAAGAGTCTAAATCTTTCATTTAAAAAGAGAAGAGCTCCAGATTATTCAGTCCCAGTGAAAAAGAAAATCCACGAGTTCTCTGACAGCAGCGGAAACTTACCTTCTCAGATGCTGGGGAAGCCCAAGGTCTTGAAATCAAAATGGCTTTCTTGAGCTGACAGCCACCTTAATCAGTATCTTGGAACATTGGAGTTGACTTTGTGGCTAATGAAACAGACTCCTAAGTCTGTAGGGGAAGGGGCCTGGAGAAGCCTACTAACTTACTCCTCCGTCTCTGGCAGTCTCTCAACTATACCTGAGCTGTACTCAGGAAATGCTTATGTATACATAACCTAAATCCCTTGTCCTACAACTCAAGACCCTTCCTTATTGTCTCACACCTTGGAGTTGGTAAAATCAAGTTCTCAAGCAGGTTAGGGAGTCTAGTTTTCCTTGATTTACTTCCAGAGATGCTGTGTCTATAGACTCCTTGAGGAAGGGGTTGGTAACACTGGAGGGGAAAATGAGAAGGTGAAAGCAGCCTGTTAGTAGACTCACTGTTAGACTGTTGTGCAGTTATCTCCCGTCTCCATACCTCCCCGTTTGTGCCCTCAACCACTAATTTGGCTTAACATATATCTAGCTCATTTCTTTCTCTTTTTTCCTTCTCATTCTGATTTGGCCCTTGCCTATTCATCATTAGCCCATTTTGGATATTTACCACAAAGCACATAGAATTTTTAGTTGGCATCTAGAGGTTATTTCAGAGCATTCCTGTTTGCCTTGATACCTAGATTTACCAAAACCACTTATGCATCATTTGTGAGGCTGTTTAAAATTCTTTCTTTTGCCCAGATTATGAATTGAGGGCATGTCCTTTATGACATGTGTCAGAGAATTGAGTCAGCTAATCATAAGGCACTAAGGGCATAAACCTGTGCCTGGTTATATGCATCATGCTGTGATGAATACTAGGGTTATTATCAAAAGAACTGGAAGGAAGGGCCCCTGCTTGGGGAGGAGAGAGCTGAGTTGTCACTTGAGTCACTTCGTCCTTTTTGCTATTCTCTTCAAGGGTTTCCTTTTCTGAAAGGTGGTTGAGCTGAATGATTTCAGATTTTATCAAGTCTACCCATGAAACAGCCAAATAGGATTATTGCTTTTACTTTCACTCCTGGATTTGCCATCAGAGGCTTGCCCTGGCCTCTGACTTTTCTGTACTTGTTGGTAGTTGGGTTCAGAATCTGCATCCATTTTGTTTTCCTGCCCAGTCCCATCTCCTCCTAGTGTGATAGTTCCAGCATAGACTTTGCAGGCTGACACATCCAGAGGTGAATCAGGCTCCAACACTACCTTGGGCAATTTGCAAATCTTAAAACTGATAACCTGCTGCCATTAAATAAACCTCACATGCTCCCGGGAAAAGAAAGAAAGCCCCCATCAGCAGAACTCTAGGCAGAGAGAACTGTGTTGGGACCCAGTGGGTGCTCATGTTAAGTGAATGAAGCTTAGACTGAAGGGGGCTAGCCATTTCTGGCTCGATTTTTCTTAAATCCAAGCTGGCCAGAGGGGACATGGCAGAACTACAGCCCTAGACACACTGGATGGAGAGGCCTCAGTCCTGGGTCATGTGCAACGGAAAAGAGAAAACGGTCCAATTTGAATTAGAAAATGTTTACTGGATATCTGCTTTGCTGGAGCCCAGACACTGTGTGGTGCATGTTGGGGGAGGTTGATAATACAATCAGAATGAGCTGTAGGGGGTTCCTCAGAAGGAGTAGTCGTTCTTTTCAGGGTTTCTCCTACTATTGCACCATTGTAAACTTTCTTGCAATGTGAAATTCTGGACCCATTGCTCTCCTGAATGGGATTTTCCTTTGAAAATATAAATTTGGAAGAACCTGTGACTTGTCCATATATCCAGTGAAACAAGTAGAAAAGCAGATGTGGGGGAGTCAGCAGTGGGAATTTCAATTTCCTTTTAGTTTCCCTGGGTAATCTTATCTGAAGCTGACTTCTTGCTATATGGGTGGGGGGGGGTGGGGTTGGGGTGGAGCAGAGGGGCAAGTGAGCTCTGTGCTGGCAATAGAGTAAACTGGATTCTACTCTTGAATCTTCTAGAAAGCACCTGCAATAGCCCCACTGTAACCCTCCATGTCTCCATCCCAGACCAGAGCCTGAGGCTGAAACTAATGGTAGTTTCATAAGCTGGAAACTAGAGAGAAAGCATTCTCTTTGGGAGCTCTTTGCCCTCTTCTTTTAATAGACAGGACTTGGTGCAGAAGTAAGCCCCTGTAGAATTTTTCCAGCCAGCGTCTGCATTTGTTAGGTCTTAAAACTCAATCACCAACAATTAGCGCAAAAGCAGTTATGCTAACTAAAACAATTTAAGCTAATTAAAGCCTTTTTTTGGCTCATCAAAACCCATCGTTCTGCATCTGAGTGTGAGTTAATTGACAGTGAGGTTAAGTACTGTGAAATCTCAGGAAAGAAAAAAAACCCACTGAAAGCTTTTTAAAAAATCTTGACTAACATTTTTTTCAATTGAGCCCAGATTTCCCATTTTTTTTTTAACGTTAACATTTTTTTTTTTTTTACTTCTTCCAGGTGGAAAAATTTACATATATTGCATTAGAAACCGGCCTCCCATCTCCCCCATGCCCCCCGCACTTGAAGTTTTATGTCTCACAGATAATTTAGAGCTGTTGTCTTTGCCTCTATTGGCCCTTGAGAGACTTCAGTAATAAGGAGAATGAAACAGCTTTTCAAATGTATATAAAATATTTTTCTATGCTATCCCAACATAACACTTAAAAAATATAGTTTATAATTCTATGCCAATGAATACTTGGAACTTTTTGCTCAAACACCCCACAACTGACTACAACAATGTGCTATAACTAGGTAGTCAGCTACGAGAGCTCTGCATAAGAATTAACCTCACACTAATAGACTTCCCAAGCTGGGGAAAGGAGTATATGCTCCCTTGCACCCACTCCCCACGTCCTTCGGGAAAACCATAAAAGTAACTACAATTAGAATACTACTACACATAAATCATTATGATGTCTCTGCACCAACTTAAAAGAAAGCACTAAGTCCAAATATGTTTAATCAGTTCCCTATTGCCAACTGGTCTCATAAAAAAAAAAGTGTGCATGATAGAATTTTCTAGGACAAAATAGACCAAGATTAATATACACAAATTCCTAATGGTAACATGTGCTAAGTACACCAGTTCATTTTTTTAAAAAGGGATTGCGAAGCAAACTTGCCAGCTGATGCACTCTGTTAACCCATCCTTTCAGTTAATAACACCTCCATGCCAATCTCAACTCCTCTCTCTGTCTCTCTCACGTCACACCCAGGCCATCAGCTGTACTCTCACTATATTATTCCTTGTCGGACCACTTCTCACCACCTTCACAGCCACCACCCTGCTCCAGGCCACCATCATCTCCCATATGGTTTATTGCAAAAACTGATCTGGACTCCCTGCTTGTATCCTCACCTCTTTACAATCAATTTCTGACCCAGCAGCCAAAGTGATCCCATTCGTCCTCAAAACTCGGTGGCTCTCCCTCTCACTTAACACTTTATAACGTATTTTACTTATTATCTTGTTTATTTTCAAGTTCCCCATTAGTGTAAGTTCTGTGAGGACAATTTGTGTCTGTTTTGCTCACAGCTGAATCTTCATTGTCCAGAAGAGTGTGCCTAGCACTTAGTAGATGCTCAGTAAATAAATATTTGAATGACTTAATGAATGAATCTTCTCCTCCAAGGCAGCACATACATTCTATATTTTGGTGTAAAAATGGACTTATTTTGAAATTACCCCCCCACACACTAACATACCTGCATATCTCATCCCATGGCTCCAGCCACTCTGTCCCTGCTCTCAGAAGCCCTGCAGTCATTGAGTGGTTAGGTACCAAGACAAACTTAGTAGTGTAGTGCCCTTTTTAAAGAAAAACATCCCCCCCGCCGAATACATCAGTTTAAGAAATATTAGCTAATGTTTTATACTTTAAAACTTTGAATTGACACTATGAGAAAGCTGTTTTATAGCTGGTAAAATATTTTCTAGGATTATCACTAAAATGAAAATGGAATTTAAAAATCCTTATAAAACTTTAAGACATTGAGAAGAGGTTCTAGGCAGAGAAGCATTACTCCTGGACATCAAGGCCTTTTAGGAACAAGAGTTTCCAGGGCTGGGTGGGGCACCCTGAAAGGAACTGATTTGTCCAGGTCAGGTCCTGGCACTGGCAATTCAGAACTGAGCCGCGCACAGCCTTGCCCTCAAACCCTTCACAACCCAAGGGAGGAGATGCAACCATAGCCCCATTAGGTGAGTGTGGCCACTGAGGAGCATGTGGCCCAGCCTGGGAAGGTGGGGTTACCCAGTGCAGGGGTGGGGATGGGCGGGTGGTCATGGCTGTGAGAGACAGGTGTGAAGGGTCTTGTGTGCCAGCGGTCCTAGGGGCCCACCTGCACAAGAATGCTCTGTAGCCTGGTAAATGGGTGAGCTCACACCTCCAGAGATGTGGCTCGGGTCTAGGGTGGCACTCAGATCTCCCTGCTTCTTAAAATCCCTGGGTGGTTCTAATACACACCCAGGCTTGGAAACCAGCCCCTTAGGGCATCCTTATTTGCAAAATCAGAACACGTTGATTTTATCTGGAGGTCAGCGGCTCTTAAACTTGGGTCCCTGGGGCCTTCAAGGATTTCTGAAGAAATTACATGCACTATTTCATATAAATCTAGATATTTCTAGGGGAAAAGATCCATCACATTTTCCAAGGGGCCAGCTACCCAAATGGAGTTAAGGTCTCTGGCTGCAGGCTGTGGAGGACCACTTTCTCTAGAAGGAGCTCCTTTATGGAGAACCCACCAGCATGGGCACGCCATTCCTTTACAAGTAAAGATCTTAACATTCAAGTCTGCAGTGTAGAGCCTGAGAGTGTGGACAACCCAGAACCTGTTTCGAGCCAAGGAATGAGGTGAACTTGGAGGCACCAGACCTGGGGGTGTTCATTGGCTTAGGGACAAGGGCACAGACTCCATAGTGTCTGCTCGGAAATCCCCGCGTGGGCAAGTGGGAATATGGAGTCTCCTTGTAATTAAGGTATTCGGGCTGGGCAGGAAGACTAGGAAGGGAAGGAGGCAACTGCAGGGTCGTGCATGGGCCCCTCTACGCCTTTCCCAGAGACCATGGAGGCCTGGGTAGGGGAGGAAGGAAGAACTGACGAGTCTCCAAGTTTCTCTGCCTTCCTGGGCAGAAAGGATCCGTGAAGCTGGACGGCTTATCTCAGTTGTGCCTCAGAGAGACAGAGGGAGCCTTACTCAGTGTCCTACAGAGCTAATTAAGAGGTACAATTAATTCCCTTGTATTCGCAGCAGAGGCTGAGAGGCAGTTTTCTTCCAAGGTTAGAATCACTAGCTCCTTCCTGCCCCTGCTCACTCATTTGTCCGACAGGCAGATATTGAGGACTCAAGTCTTAGCCTCGGAGGGTTTCTTCGACTCAGGTTTGCTTTCCAAAGGGCAGGAGCTGACATTCACACTTCTCTGTGGCGCTGCCTTCCACCTTTCATTCACAGTGGCCCCTGCTGTGTACGAATGCAGGCTTTAAGCAGGGTGGCCACATAGGCTATCATCCAATCAATCCAGAACCCTGTGAGAGTGGAGGGGGTGCTGTTCATTACACCAGGACCACAGCTCTAAACCTAGGTGCTCGGGGGCTAGGCGTGTCTGGTCACCCTTCCTTAAGGACCTGGTGAAAGACAGGCCCCGAGGGAAGCCAGGATCCATTGAGACCTGGGGCACCTGTGGGGTGAGTGTTACCTGTGGACAGAAGAGTCTGGAAGGAGGACGGGAGGTTCATGTGAAGCGGAGGAGAGGGAATGCCCACAGCCTGGAGATGGCATCTCAGCGCCTCACTGGTGGCGTACAGAGCTGCAGATGGATTTTCTCTCTCTGCAAAGTTAACAGACCTCTGGGATTTCTCTTTATGGCTTTGGTCTTTTGCTAGTACTGAACTCTACCCTGTGGGATAACTGGCTCTGAGTGGCACCAACAGAAAAGGCCATTTGATTCAAAAGAAGTTTCTAGAGCTCCTGGAGGCAGGGCTCTTGCCATGGGGATAAATAACAGCACAGGCCCCCAGGAATCCACAGCCTGGCAGCAGAGCCTGGCAGACACTTCCCTAGAAACTCCCAAAGGTGCTGACAGGAAGGCTTCCTGGAAGAGGGCCTACTGGAACGAGGTGCTGTGGATGGACCGGGTTTGCCGGTTGGAGGCAGAGCCCCTGTGTTTGTTCTGTGATGGGGAGGCAGGCTACAGGTCGGCACATGCAAAGGGCCTGAGGCCCTAAGCAAATAGATCCCTAACAAGAAAATCTGGAGGGGACAGTCTACAGAAGGCAGTGATCTCAGCCCACCCTCTGCCCATCCCTCCTGCTGATTAGCATCTGTAAATGGCACACTCCTCAGGAGAATTAACGGCACCTTAGGGGCAGAGCCCAGAAACCACACTAAGCCTTTCATGAGTACATTTACATGTTTTCAATCTGTCCCTTCCCTCCTGCTGCCACTGCCTTTCCTTAGAGGTTTCTAGAAAGGCACATCACCCATTTTCTCCAGTACAAAAGTATGTGTGTATGCGCGTGCGTGCGTGTGGCAGAGAGAAGGGACAAGGGTGTCCTCTTGTTCAGTGGCTCCCACACTGACTGCAATCAGAATCACCTGTGGGCTCAGGGAGAGTGCAGATTCCTGGGTCCCATCGAGCCTGGAAATACTGACTCCCCAAGTCTACTTTCTATAAGCCACCCGGCTGGTTCCCACGAGAACCCCAGGGATGTCCTCAGAGGGCAGTGGGTGCTCGCCGACGCCCTCACTGGAGCTGTCCAGCTTCTTCACACACCTCCTTCTAGCTCCCGGCCGACCCCGCCACCAGTTCTACAGGTTCCACCAGGGGACAGTACTTTACCACAAACCTCTTCCTGACCGCTAGGAAAGGAAACCCCTGGGCCTCACCGACCCCAGGCATGCCCCTGTGCCCCATGGCAGCCTCAGATGTGTGATGGGGATGGCAAGTGGTCTCTGAGTTTGCCCTTTTCCAGTGCCTTCTCTGATTCTCCTATAGCAGCCCCTTCCCATTCTAGCCGCCTTGCTGCCCATGCTCCCCAACTGCCCATGGGGCACTGAAGGTGCTCAGGAACCTAAGAGCAGCAAAGGCTGGCCTCCTTCCCAGTTCTGTCTGTCTCTGCAGCAGTCCAGGAGGTCCCAGCCTGGCGGTGGGAAGTAGGAAAGAAGTGGGGGAGGGCGGTTACAGTGCTTGCATCCCATAACCTTCGTCTGGGTCAGGGTCACCGTGGACATGGGCTCGGAGGTGTGGAAAAATCAGGGGGGACTGAAGACAAGTGCACACTCCAGAAGTGGCTTGATCTTCAGCGTCAGGCCTGACCTCCTTCTCTCCACCATGACATGCACAAACCCTCTCATATGGAGCCCCGCCTGTAGAGCTGTGGAGGCACATGCCCTTTTTCCTGCTCCCACCTTGTATTGTAAAGGTTTTGGAGCTGTTTCTTCTCAGCTAGATGTTGAGGTTCTTGAAACAGGAATCTTGTTTGAGTCACATTGCTATTTCCATAACTGGCACGTAGCAGTGTTCAGTAGGTGTGGAATGAATGAACCATGGATGTGTGTGCGGCTCCGTCTCTGGGCCTGCCTTGGTGTGTTTGTAGGACCCTCTGGGTTCTTGCACATGTGTCTGTGTCATGGGGCCTCCTCTCTGTGCCCCAGGAGGATCTGCCTCCATGCCTGGGAGCTTCTGTTTCACGCCCATTCCTACAGGAGTGGTGTGTCAGGGGTCAGCTTCTGGGAGAGTCTTGATCCAGTGTTAAGTCCGTTTTCTTTTCTGCTGCTGGTTAGTGCTCCTCCTCAGGAAAAGAGGCTGTGCTTCAGTCTTTCCACCTCCACCATGAGCTTCCCAGCAGGCGCCCCAGGAAGATAATGTTGCTCATTCTCACCTATCACTTCCCACCCCTCAGATGCTCCATTACCTGCCACTCCTGCTGGCGTATTTGTCATCACATTGGCTCCCTCCCCAGCAGGCGCTTCACTGCCCCACTTTGATGGTGGGTAAAGGGCTTGGAGTGGTGCTGGGGTCAGGGCTCTGTCTGTGGTCTGTCCCTGGGAGTGGGGCCAGGAGGCCAGTGGGAGGAATCCCTTGTAGGCTCAGCTTTTCAAATCATATGGGGGAAAGGGTTAAACAGAAGAGCCCAACAGCTGCGGGGCCTGTTTGCTGGACCTTGCCTGCTAAAGAGGAGAAGTGTCTGCTAATGAGGCCACTTTCCAGGAAGGCCAGCTCGGCTAGGTGCTGCCAACACTGAAACACCTAAGCACTGAAGTGGCCAGCTGATATTAGCAAAGGCTAATGAAGACTGGCTTGGCTGCAAGGAACAGGTGCCTGAGGAGGTTAACAAGTGAGCACAGGGACAAGACGGATGGCCTAATCACTCCTGTGGCATTTCAAGGCCTGAGCTCAGCAGGGGCCATGACCAGGAGCCTGGGCAATGAGGCGATGCAGGGGCGGAGTGAGACCAAGGAGGAGCATCAAGTCTGGGAGACCAGTCCTGCCTCCTCCAAACTGGAGGGAGAACAGGTCAACCTGCCTACGGAACTTAAGTTAGTGACATTGATGCTCTCACAGCACTGGTGTCTGGGCAGCCCGGGCCTCCCAGCAGGCATCCCAGGCCCTTGGGTGCTCCAGGAGGCAGAGGACAGGTGGGATAACGAGCTGAGGGCTGCATCTGAGGAGCAGTGCCGAGTTGTGGGACTTGGTGTTGAGGCCTTTCTGGAAATCCAAGCTCTCCATGTCTGCACTAATGAGTGCTGGCTCTTCTGGCCAGCAGAGCCCTCCAAGTTACCTCGTGGGAACAAGCCATTTGCAGCTCCTTGCTCTGCAAGAGCCCTGGATGATGCTAATGGCCTAGCTATAAAGCCTCTGGATGTGCAGGAGGACTTTCCAAGACAGGTACAAGTGCTCTTGAGCAAGCCCCAACCGACCCTCCCCCTCCACAGAAGAAAAGCAGGGTGCACACCCAGCTTAGCATTTCAACACCTCCCTGGCCTGAGCAAAGCACATGTGACACCCAAGTGCTGGTGGTGAGAAAGGGGTGATCAACTGACTGGGGTAGCAGAGCCTTTCGGAAATTCCATGGTTTTCAACTCATTTTTTTTCCAGCCAAATTTAAAGAGGGCTTAATCAAGTGGCCAGCTGACAGCTCACTTTTTGATTACAGATTACTATGCAATTTTTGGCATACATCTCAGGAGTTCAGAGAATTGAGTGACGTTGCTAAAGCATCTACTTATTTATGTGAAAAGGCTTCTCAGTATGTAGAGGTATGAAAACTGAAAAAAGAAAAGAATTGCTGTCTAGCTCTGAATCATTCTAGCAATACTCATCCATAGATTTACAATTAAATTTCTATCCATTTCATTAAGATGTGTTTCCAATAGTTTTTCCTTTTTATATTTAACAATTAAGTATAAAAATGTTTAGTATCCATGCTGTTTTATCAATGATATATATAAAAAATACTCAATCCAGAAGACCAAAAAATAAATAAATAAACAAAAAACCCACAAAGTCTCAGAAACTTTGGTCACAGGAAATTAAATATTTCTATTTCAATTTATAAATATATTTTGTGGCAGCAAATTATGAAAAGATGAGCAATAAAAATATATTACATTAATATAACATTCTATAAGGGAAACAGAGTGAAAACACAAATTAAAAAAGAAAAGGAACAACATAAGATTTATAAGTGTTAAAGAAGAGCCTGTTTGTGTGGTTTTTAAATAGATGAAGGTGGATATTAAATCACTACGGTGTTTGGATTCCATTTAATGCATTTGAAAGTGTTGCTACAGTTTTATTTTAAAATGTAAATATTTACCAAATGCCAGAAATTACATCCTTTGCAAGTTTTAAAAATAATGTAAAAATATTAGATATCAACTTAAAAATGTGCAAGGTGGGATACATCATTTTTCACAATTTATTTTGGGGGGGGCATGTTAGAGCAAAAGCCCTTTGCAAGCCCGATGGCTCCCTGCCTCCCCCCAGACTCGGGCCTGCTCTGCAGGAGGGGCGCAGGAACGAAAGCCAAGCTGGGAAACTGCCCCATGGTTGCTGCTCAGGGAGGCTGATGGGTCTTGCCTACACTTCCCTCCAGATTCCAGCCCCTGGGTGTGCTGGCTGAGCTGCCCTCCTCTACATGCCGATTTAAACTGCCCTGGGTTGGGGTGGTGGGGGCGCTGATAAGGGACAGATCCACAGGGGCTTTGGCCTAAACTCCAAATCTCCCACAGGTCTGAGAGGGAGTCTCGGCCTGAGGCCAGGCCAGGGTCTCTGCAAGCAAAGATGCACCCCTGCAAACCTGCAGGAGGGGACTGCAAACACCCCCAGCCTGGCCGTGGAAATTCCTTGGGAGGAGAGCCACTCATCTCTGCACGGATGCCTCTCTGTCTGCAGACTTGAACCTGGTCAACTTGCCCTGCGTGTAGCCCATTTCCACAAAGGCACGGCTTATTTTACAAAAGCAGAGATGTGGTTTCTGAAGAGGAAGCTGAAGTCCAGTCTGAGGTGGGAGATTAGTTCCTATCACCAAAGACACCCTTTGGCTTCTGCTATTCTACCCCCTTATTCTTCTGTCCCCCTTCGGTCTTGCACTATGTGACTGGTTGGCTGGAGAGTGCTGGCTGGCCCCATCTTCCTCCCTGCCCTGTCCTCCCCAGCCCCCCACCTGTGGCCTAGGCTCAGAAGAGGTTTCCCAAGCTCTGAAGCCAGCATCTTTCTTGGAGGCCCCAGTGGAGAGGGCCGGCCTGGTCAAGGATGGAGGACAAGTGAGGATACTCCAGGTGGGCCCCTGGGATGAAGCCGGCTGGTGTGCCTCCCCAACTGCAGGGGGCGCCACCAAGCGAGGAGGCAGGGAGCAGGGTCAAACCATCACCAGGCCTGGCAGAGGAGCCCTGGGTCTGCCACTAACAGCAGACCTTGGG
>JAQZBX010086187.1:0-13032 GCA_029593785.1 Cabassous unicinctus | reverse complement strand
GGAGGGCGGAATCAGTGGAGCACAGAGGCACAGAAAGAATTTCTGACCACAACACACTGAAGAAAAGAAACTGCAATACAAAAAAGAAACAACAAAACCCAGGCACCTAACTGCACCGGCTAAGAAATGGACCTGTTTTACTTTTGAATAAAAGCTTCTCTACTCACTTCAGACAACAACTCTCGAGTTTAGGCCCTCATCTGCCTCATCTACCTCACCAGACCATTGCCACACGCCTGTCACCAAGACCCCCACCACCTACGCCTCCCTCCATCCTTTATGTGGCCACAGTGAACTTCCTGGGAACCTATCTCATCGGGCCACTCCTCTGTTTACTGCCCCATTGGTGCCCTATGCCAACATTCAAAACCTTCAGCTTAAGCTGGGCTTCAGTTCTTCAAACTCTGGCCACAATTTTGCCCTCTGGCCTTACATCAAGCCCCTGTGCCCTCCCCTGACCTCAATCCAAGTCACACCAGAATTGATACAGTTATCCTTCCATGACTTCTTACATTTGCACACATTTTTCCTTATGTCTGGAATTCTCTCTGCACCTCTTTTGGCCAACACCTCCCCACTCCCACCACCAAATTCATCTGGGAAACTCCTAGAAGGAGGTACAAGGAGCTTATCACCTCTGGGTAATTTCTGAGAGCCTCCAGAAGGCTAGATGCTCCTTCTTTTGCTTTCATATTTTAATTACATCTCTATTTCAGGGGTTGCACAAACTACAGCTTGGGGGCCAAATTCAACCCACTGCCCGACTTTGTAAATAAAGTTTTATTGGAACACACCCATTTATTTACATATTGTCTAGGGCTGCTTTTGCACTATGTTAGAGCTGAGTAGCTGCAATGGAGACTACATGGTTTGCAAGCCTAAAATATTTACCGCCTGGCCCTTTAAAGAAATTTTTTGCTGATCCTGCTCTCTTTAATCACCTGCCAATTTTTTAATTCCTCCAGCAAACTGTGAGATCCTTGAGAGCAAATCCTGTAAGCCCAGTGTCTAAGCAGGGGTTTTGGTGATTGCTGGGCTAGAACAAAAATAGTGCCCAAAAATCGATGAAATGAGGGTAGCAGTGTCCAATCTGGTACCAAGGCTTGAGAGGCTACACAGTATCCAACATATGCACACATTCCATTGGCAACTGTGGCTTTTAAAGAATGAAATTTTTTTTTCCTTTAAATTTGTATGTATTATTTTTTCAAACTGCTATTAAAATGTTAGGTCAAAAATACTTGTTAATTGTTTGGATCTAACTATTTCATTTAAAAAAACCTGTTAGGGGCATTGTGAAAAACATTAATAAAACATTAAGGGCACTGTGAAATAAGAAAGTTTGGGGCCCTGTGTTAGGGGATAGGTCCTGCTTAGGGATTCCAGTCATTGTATCATACTTTAATCTGCATCCAAAGCAATATTGAAATGTAACTTTTACTATAAGAACATATCTCTATGGACACTGCAGAGTATTCATTCTTCCCCCCGACACCCCCCCCAAAAAAAAACAAAACTGCAGTATTTTTTGGTCTGTGATTCACACAGAATATTCTTGTCAAATATTTCATTTCTTTGCATTCCTGGGAATCTTTTTAATATACTGTCTTCCAGATTTTTCATGTTTCAGGCCTCTTACATTCCTCTTTGTCAGTTTTAGTCATCTTCATTCCACTGAGGACTTCCCTGTTAATTCAAAAGCCTGTTCATCATCAACTTCACCATGCCAAAACAAATTTGAATACCTTAAGATCCTTCCAAGGGCCCCCACTGCTTCAACATAAAGTTCCAGTTATGTCTGGTAGACAAAGTGCTTCAAGATTGCCACCAACCATCCTACCCTACACTACAGCAGAATCAACTACCTGCAGTTCCTCAAACACCACATGCTTCCATTGGTCTCAGGGCCACCCCACAAACCACGGCCTCAGTGGAGCACCCCTTTGCAGTGTTCCCCACACCATCAATTCTTCCCATCCTCAGGACTCCATTCAAAGAAGCCTGCCTTCTCTGATGGTCCACACTGGTCCTCGCTGCCATCCCTCCAGGCCCCACCTCGTGTCCTCACCATGGGTTTAGCTGCCCTATCACACCAAGGGTAGCATCTGGTTACTCATCTCTCCCTCCAACTAGGTGGTAAAAGTGCCTGGCACTTAATGGCCTTCAATAAATATCAGTGTCTACTGAACAAATGAACCTATCTCTGCCTTCTATTATAAGGGTGAAACACTCTACTATTATAGTAAAGAAATAACCCAAAGAACATTTTTCCTTGGTCAAAATATGCCAAGAGACCTTTAACATGCAGGAGTGCATGACACAAGGTTACCTCCTAGAAGGATTAGAAACATCTCCATTTCTGATACCTGCTTCCCCATACACTTGCCAACACAAAGAATGATCTTTGTTTAAAAAGAATCACTTCCAATTGTTGGGCCATAAATGGCATTTTCTTGATGATGCAGTCAAAATATCCTTTCGTGTGTTTATTGGTAATTTGCCACGCTTTATTTATAAAACGATTGTTCGATCTTTTGACCATTTTTTTCTAAACGGGTATTAATCTTTTCCTATTTGATTAAGAAGGAAATTTTATAATATGACTATTAACTCTACTATATATATATTGCAAATATATTTCCCTGTTTGTTCTTTTAGTTTCCAGTGAAGTTTTTGACTTTCACTGAGTCAGATAGCTTGATTTTATCCTTTATGGTTTCTGACTTTTATACCACATGAAAAATGGTTTTTCTCATGCTAGGATTTTACAAAGTGCCACCCAGTTTGTCTTCAAGTACATTCAAGGCTTTTAACATTTTAAGCTTTAATCCATATGGAATTAATTTTGATGTACAACATGAGTCAAGGATCCAGCTTTTTTCCTCCCCCTAAACAGTTAACACTTTTCCCAACATCATTTATTAAATAATCCATTCCCTCATCCACTGCCTGCGGATGCCATTAAGATACCATTTCTTCTCAACCTCCTTGGTGGGCCTCCCTTAGCCCATTGCCCTCTCACCCTACATTCCCTCACTAAGCAATATTATCGATTCCGTGGTTTTAACCATCACTCATATCTAACGACTTCCAAATCTGTATTCCCAGTATCAGCCTCTTTCCAGTTACAGATTAACCATCTCCTGGACAAGCTGTCTAAACAACTTTACTCAAAACAAGGCCCTTTCAGGAAAGGCAAAATATTTTGATGCTACATATCTACTTGGGTATGTCACAGATTCCTCAAAAACTCCACATGTACAAAACCAAGCTCACTCCTCCCCTCAAAGCTGATCTCTTGTGCCCAGCAGCCGTGGCCATGGCATCGCTCTCTTCTGTGTCACCCACAGGAGCCACCCTTGACTCCTCCTTCTTCAACCCTCTCACCTATTTGCCAGTTCCACCTCCAAAGCATGTCTTGAAGGGAGAGCCTTTCCCTTCTCCTCTACCTCTTTTCCATTTCTCCTGCTCTGGCTCAGGCCCTCATCATCTCCTGCACAGATCATTAAATCACTACTGAATTAGCCTTTGGGCCACTTCGGGGCCCTCGCCTAATCCACCTTCCATGGCAAGCTGCATGACTTTAACTAACACCTAAATCTCTAACCCTCATCTTCTTTCAAGCTCCTGGCCAATCATCACGAGATGGTCCCACCAACAACTCAAAGGTCCCATGTCCAAAATCAGATTCAAATACCTCTTTCACAAATCCTCTTCCTCCTCTACTTCCCTACCTAGGGCATCATGACCCCGTGGCTTGGCTTCCACATAGGCCATCACATCCAAGCAGAGGTGGCCGCTCTCCTGATGTTCCCAGTGCACTTTAATTTCCACTGGGCCAGGAGTCCGGAGTCTGGGCTCTAGACCCTATTCTACCATCAAAGTGATGGCAGGTACACGCCCAAGGAAAAATCACCTAGCATCTCATGTCTCAGCTCCACAATGACACAACTATGACCCAGACCCTACTTTTCCTATTTTAAATGTCCTAAGAATTTTACAGTTCTTTCCTTTTTTAGGACCCCTTGCTTTTATCCTCTATGAACTAGTAGAGCAGAGAATGTGACAAGGAATGTAGCTCTCCCCACACTTTGCCCAGAGTAATCTTGTTACCGGGGGGTAGGAAACTCCACCTGCTTTACTAAGTACTTCCAATAATCACGTCATGACAAAGATTAGTCTACGTTCAGGGAACAAAACAGAAAATAACTGTCCTGTTACTCTTTTCCTTCCAACTCTAAGAACTTTTTATTGGTTAGCTCTTAACTCAGCAGGTGCAAACTCGCCTACTGCAAGAGCCAGCCAGGTAGAGTAAGTGGAGCTGCCACGTGACATGCAGTAAGGAGGCGGGACTGAGGTGAGCAGCTTCTAGAGAGCTCCTTATGAAACATGGGTTCACTGTAGTCACAGGTCTTCAGTTTTTCAGAAAGGGCCGGAAATCCAGGGTGGTTGTTTTTTGTTTTTGTTTATTTAAATGTGACATCTTATTTTTAAATGCTGGCAACTATTTCCAAGATTAAAAAAAAAACTGTGAGCTAAACAAAACACATGTGCAGGCCAAATAATAGTTCTTAGGGTGCCAGTTAACAACCTGTCTCAAAATGCACTGGCATTAAAAAATTTTTATCTTCCTATTCAAATAATCTTAAAATATGAACTGTTTTAGACTTAAATTTTCCAAGGCACAGATTATTGAGCAAAAATCAGAAAGCTATCTTCTCTAAAATAATTTAAATGGCCTTTTGATTCTTTATGGCCTTACTTAACCCCAGAGCTGAAAATCCCAAGCATCTCTTAGAATATAAATGATGTTCAAAAAAAAAAAAATGAAGAACTAAAATTAAATCTTTAGCTTCAGAACACAATCCAGTGTCCTTCAAGTATATAGAACTTCCATATTTTACCTTAGGTTCACTTAGTCTTCTACGTAAGAGTAGATAGAATACAGAAAGGAGAACATAAAAGAACCTGAAAGAATTAATATTTGGCAAAACCATTTCAGAATGTCACGAAAGCAGATTCTACAGACCAGAGACCTGTGGCTTTGACACTGACCCTGGAAAAGATGATAGAATGTGTTAGGAAAGGGATCCTAGCTAAGTATCACAGACCAATGAATGTCAGTGTAACCCAACCCCCTCCCCTGACAAGGAAGACTGGGGAAGCAGGTGTCAGAAACAGACGCAATGTGTACTGGTTTGAACAGGATCTTTTCTAATACCTGAAAGAAGTATACTGGCAAACTGAAATAATCAAGCTTGCATAGAAAAGAAAGTGAGGGGCTTCTTTAATCCCATGACCAGCCCTACACACAGGATGGTAATTAATGCACGATGTCAATCTGGACAAAGGTTATAGACAGATGTGACAGAATTCTACTGTTGCTGACATTTTCATTAATGATTCAGACCAAAATATAGGAATCACATTCATCAAATCTGTAGATGAAAGAAAACGGGCAAAAGAGAAAATATACAGGATGCAACCACGAAGATTCTAAAAGTGATAAACATATGAAACAAGCTAAGAGCATAATACAATAAAAAGAATCCAAAAATTAATCCAGTAAGACAAATTTAGCATGGATAATTTCAGGATTCAAAATGAAATGATGACGATGATACAATAACAAATAGTAACTGAACAAACTTGGGTTAGAGGAGCTATGATTTAAGAAGAACATGTGAGAAAAATACAAAAGAATAGTTAGCAAAATGGGTCAACAAACCATGGTGGGGTGGGGGATGATATCGATATACTACTAGTAGTAACAGACTCTTAAGAGGTTTCTCCTGTCCTTTGTAGCTGATAGAATACACCTGGTAGACCACATTTAGTTCTAAGCACAGCCATTTGAGGGCTATAAATAAATCTGAACTTGTTCAGGAATGTGACAAGGATCATCTAGAAAGTCAAAACCACATCATGTGAGAAACAAATAAGATAAATGAGGAGGTTGGAATTCTGAGAGAAGATGGGGGTCTGTGGACAGATAGCTGCTCCAAATATTTAAAATAAGGAGGATGAAGTAGGCATAGTTCCATAAGTACCTTTTATATCTTGTTTTACAGTTTAGGAAACCATTTCACATACATTATTCTAAGAGACTGGAATAGGGCCAGCGCACGAAAGCTAAAGTTCAGTATAAGGAAGACTCTTCAAAAAAAAAATAAAAAATGAAGTAAGCTGCTTCAGGAAGTAAACAGACTAGAGATGGACAAGCTGGTCCAGTGTGGCAAGGACAGAAAACGGTAGACTTTTCTTATTTCATCTTTTAAAAATTCTATTTGCATATGCAACATGGAAGGGAAATTTTTTTAATGGAAGGAAAAAGGTGAAAGAACATTCAGTAGCTCAATAAATTATTTTCCTATAAATTCGTAAGGTCTGGAGCCATTCCTCACAAATGAGCATCAGTGGTTTCTTATGCCCTCTCCCCTTGGAAGAATGCCCTGGAACCCCCTCAAAACTCCCACAAAACTCCAGGTTCCTTCAGGAACAGGTCTTCAGGCTCACCTGACAAAATCTACTTCAGAGATTAGGAAACTGAGGCCCCACATGAGACAACTCTTTTCCTCCTTACTTTATCAGACACCCCATGTCTAAATTCCTGGCTGCTATTAAAAGTGGAGGAGTCATTTTTGGTCTGAAATATAAGTAGATAATCTGACATTAAGGTATGGTTAATAAGAAAACATAAGCCATTACTATTGGTTTTATTTGCTGCCCAAATTATTATAAACTTTTGCTTCAACAGAAATCTTATTCTAACTATTCTTATCCCACTCCCCATAGGTGCAAGCTACTCCCTATTTTATGTCACCAAACTGAGCTCAGAGAAGCCAAGTACCTCACTCATCTCTGTATCTCCTGGATCCCAGCACAAGCCTGACAGCTATTAAGCATTCAAAAAACATTTGCTGTAAAGATTTTTTCTATGAGAAAAAAAAGATGGGCAGTAAGTATTACAGTGCTAATATACTTAGTATAGGGTCCAGACAAATGGATAAATAAGAGCCTCGACTGTGATGAATACCTCCAAAAGAAATAAAACTATGCGACTCACTTAAGAAATGGACCATAAACACGAAAGGGATGTGAAAACAACTCAACTACAAATTAGGAAAGGTTAATAAGAACGATGCTAGGTACGACTGAAGACAATGTGGAGAAACTGGAACACAACCTGTGGCTGTGATAGCAACCAGAGGGCAGCTGGCAGCACTGCTAACCTTGACAGCACACTTAGCTCTATGCCACAGAGGCTCTGAGCATCCTATCTGCATTTTCACAACCCTCCGAAGCCTATTACTGTTAACGTGTTACACGGGAGGACACAGAGAGACCAAATGATCTGCCCAAAGTCACACGGATTATAAGAAGCAAAGCCGGGATTTGAACCCAGGCTTGCAATTGTGATTGTTATGATTTCTTTCAAATCAAAAGCCTCTGACTCAGTGACAACAATGATGATGAACCAAGGATGTAAACATTTATCGAGAGCTGCTGTGTGTGAGGTACGGTGCCAAGCACTTCACATGCAAATAATGCCAGTTCTATGAGATTTTCCTAAGATTCCATTCCCTGAATACAATCTGTAATTTAGAGGAAAAGAAATAATGCCCGTTGTTTGGGGAATGATTCAATAAGCTGCTACTTCCACCTGTGTTCTGGCCCACTTCTCCCTCCCTTTCTATATGCTTAGTAATTTCTCAATCTTATTGATTTAAATAAACTCTATAGGCTAGTAAGTCTTAAATTTATTCTACTGACTCTGACTTCTCCCCAGACATATATGCAACTTTCTGCTGGACTTGTCCCCAGATGTGTGTACAAGTTTTCACTGCAAGTCCAAAAGGCATCTCAAACTTAACATACCCCAAAGAGATTCCTGATTCACAGCCACCCTAAACCTGTTCTTCCCCTAGTTCTTCACCCTCTCAAAAAAATGGCACCCCCATTTGCTCAAGCTAAAAATCTAAGAGCCATCCTTGCGCAATCCCTTTCTTTCCCCATCAGCCTCTGCCTTCTCCCCAAGTCCTATCAGCCAACCTTCAACTACGTTCTGAGACCAAACACTGCTCCTCATCCCCACTGCCATCCCCCAAATCAAGCGTACTGGCCTCTCTTGCCTGAATTACTAAAGTAACCTTCTAAATGGTATGGTTGTTCCCATACTCACTCCCCTCCAATCCAATCTGCACAAAGCAGCCAGAGTAACCTTTCAAAAATAGCCATCAGGTCATATCACTCCCCAATTGAAACTGTCCAAAAGATTCTTGTTATAAACAAACTCTCTACTCCTTACCATGACTCACAAGGTCCTACATAGTCGGGTATTATGTACCCCTTCCACACTTATTGCATATACCTCTCTCCTTCATTCTCTGGATTCCAAGCACTGTAGCCTTTTTCCATTCCTCATACACATCAAACTTGGTTCCACCTCAGGGCCTTTGCACCTGTGATCCCTACAGCATGGTACCTTCTCCCCTAGCTCTTCAGATAGTTGGGTCCTGCTCATCATTCAAGTCTGAGCTCAACCCTCGCCTCACTTCCACAGAAAGCTCTCTCCTGATTACTCTGTAAAGAGAGACAAGCCTCCGCTGCCCCACCCCCAAAACCCCAATCCTGCAACACAACCCACATGCCATTCACTCTTCATCTCAGTGTCCTATTTTATTGCCTTCATAGTACTTATCAATTTCTGGAGTTATCTTCTCATCACGTGGTTCCTTGTCTATTGTCTATCCTTCCCCAGTTGGAAGGTAAGTTCCATGAGAGCAAAGAACTCATTTCTCTTGTTTGCCACTATATCCCCAAGCTAGAAAAACTGCCTGGGGCACAAGATGCAGTAAATGTTTGTTGAATAAATAGAATGCATGGATGAATTAATAAACTGACTATAATGCACCACAGAAGAGTATTAAAATAGGTTAAATTTTTAAAAGCATGTTATAATAAAGTATGTACAGTCCAATCCAACAATGGTTTAACATATGTGAAGCTGTAGACATAAATATATGTATACATATGCATAGAACTTAATCTAGAAAGATGTATAATAGAATATTATCAGTGGTTATCTGAGTGATGAAACTCAACAAAAATTTGTCTTATCATTTTTAGTCTCTGAATTTTCTTAATTTTTATAAAATAAGCATTCATAATTTTTAAAAAGTTATTTCCATTTTTTAAAGGTAATAAGCCAATAGAAAAAAAAATAATTTCACAAAGTAAGAAATTACAGCAGCTAATAAGATTTTATTTCCTAGTACACAAATAAACTCAGAAAAAAATAATATAAAATGTATCAAAAGTCTTACAAATATTTGGTTGTTTTGACTCAGTAAACCAATGCTATGGAAAGAATCTGAAACTTCTTGGAAAAGAAAAAAACAGTTTTATGTCCAAAGATACTTACCACATCTTTAATTATGAATTAGAAAAAGTTGAAAGAAATGCCAACGTTTAAATTCGGGTACAGCTATAGAACGCAATATTATACAACCATCAGTAGATATGGAAGAATCTTTATTCATATGAGGAAGCAGTTCTTATAATGTTAAAGAAAAATAGGGAATAAACCTGCACATCCAGTTTGAGCTCATCTAAGTGAAAAGACAACCAAGGGAAAAGACTGGCAGGAAATGTTATATACCACAGTTTAAAAACTGGTAACTTGCAGGCCATGCCTTTAGGTGTGTTTTGTTTGGGCCAGATGCTTAAAAACAACAACAAAACGTGAATTATCTGCTAATATTCCAAAACAGAGCACTTAAAAACAAAAATTGAGAAGCTGTGGAAACACCCGTTCCACGTTCCTTGGGGCAACACACGGCCGTAGGTAAGGGCAGTCACCCCTTTAGACGGCTCATGCCCTCTAAAGCTTCCCAGAGCTCCCACCTTTCCTGACTGCTGCCCTAAACTGACAAATTTTAGTTACCACTGACCTTCTGGCTTGTCACTGTTGTCTATCTTGCAGTACAGTTAGAAAGAAAGTGAAATATTTCTTGTATCGAAATATACAGGCAAAAGAGAAGTCAGGCCCACTTCAGCAAGCCCCATGACCTGCACTGTCCCCGTAGCCTCTGAGTGATTACAGCTGGACAGCACTTGGAATGCATGAGTACAGCACTGACTATTTGTAAGGCAGCGGAAAAGTTCCAAACCAGACTCAGCTGTAATTTTATTGAAGCTGGCATTTGGGAAAGGGTGAGCTGGCTGAGTTCTACGTCCAGCCAACAGCCCAAGGTCTTGCAAGGCAATCAACACAGCTTGGTTGCTCTCTACTTGCTCCTACAGACTCAGTACATCTCCCTGGATGTAACATGACCACCTGCTCCCCATAGAACAAGAAAGCGAACTGCTGCTCCTGGTGGAGGGAGGAGGGGTAAAGTAGGAAAAAATGTGGGATAAATAAAGAATAAAATGTTGACTCTGATGGTGGCTCCAACCTGTGACACGACTTAATAGTCTACATAAGAACAACAACAACAACAAAGTGACTTGTGAAATAGTCATCTTTTACTAGGCTGTATGAGGGAAATAAAGTGGAAGGTTAGTGCTTGTCATGAGGGTTCCAGAACATATCTTTCATGACTACTGAGAGTCAATTTTCTATCAAAATACCTACAACTGTCGTCAACTTAAAAGTTTTTCCCTACATAAGGGAGGAATTACAAAATCAATGTGGTTTTTACATATTGTCAAATGGAAACACTGCGGTTTTAAACTGCGTGCTTTATTGTTCTTGTCCCTCAGTAGGAGCATGTGCTAGAATTCCTCAAGTGGAGTATCCATGAATTCCACACATCCTAAACTTACTAGCAGGAATCCATCCTCAATAATTTTACAAAAGATAATCCCCAAAAGGCGTGGAGTCTGACTTAAGGTAACGAAAGATGTATTGTAGTAATTTGGAGACTACTGGCCTAGGGAATTTTTGCACATACATAACAAATCATCTCTAAATTGTCAGTGAATGTCAACAAGGTGAAATTACCCTAGTCTGCTTCTCATACAGTTTGCTGAGTAAGAAGGAAGGGATGTCTGTGTTCATTGAAAATAACATTGCAATAAAGTTTCCCTTCAAGGTTGCAGGAGAGGAAGTGAGAACTATGTGATTATTACCTGTGCTGTTTACTGAGTGGACCTCCTGGCAGGGGCCCTGCACTGGCCGCTTCTCTTATGTCCTTCCAGGGGCTGGAACATGTCTAGTCCAGACACCGTTGCACAACTGATGCCAACCCCATGCTTGGGAAAGAAAAGGCGCTCCGTGGTGACTGAATGGATGCACTGCATGCCTTCTAATGATAAGGAAAAGAGGATGCGACCTGCCTTCAAGAACCTACCATACAGTACTAGTCAAGATAACAACAGAAGGAAAAAAATGCCTTCGATTCAAAATAAAATGAACTGGCGACAGAAAACGTTTCCATTTTAAAGTAAATAACACCTCAACAAAATACTTCCTAGTGACCAGAGGCAATGAGATATTTTGTCAGAAGGCCCTGAAATGCTTTTCACAAGCTTGATAGAGTTCATAAAACAAAAATCATTTGGCTTAGAAATCCTGTATTGATAGGAAAAGAATATTGATTGGCCTTAATCATCATTTCAGATCAGCGAAGTCCACACTTAACAAAAACTTACTACCTGCAGGCACCGTGAGCTGGATTACATTATTAGTCCCATTTTACAGGTAAGGAAACAGACACAGGCCTTGCCCAAGTTCACACGACAAGTAAATGGAAAATGGGATCTGAGCCCATGCCCTTTACTACATGACATGCTATGTGTAGGAAACTCAGGAAAGTTCAAAAAATAATGGTCGCCTGAAATTTCACCGCACAGAGATAATCTCACCAACCATTTGGCATATAATCTTCCAGGCATTTCACTACACAATATATAGAAAATTTTAAGCATATATTGATACAAACACACACACACCCCCTTTAAAAAACAAAACTCTATGGTCCACTTACACATACTGTTTTGTAGTTCTGCTTTTCAGTTCATAAATTCTGAGTATCTTCCAATAAATACCCCCCTACATCACTGTTAATAAACAAAGGATATTACTTTACATGGAGATATCACAGTCTGATTACTGTCCCTATTATTGAACAATTAAGTTGTTTCTAGCTAATAACTATTGTAAACAACATTGCAAAAATCATTCTTGCAAACCAGAGAGTTTATTTTGCATGTATGTTTTTTGTGGAAGTCACCAGAATGTAGAGATTGAGGGTTTCTTTCCCCCAAGCCTCAGAGAGCCCTGACTGCTCCTGATTTTGATTCATCCCACTAAGTGGACTTCCCACGGAGTGCAGGATCACTGTGTGGAGGGAGAAATATTACCGACAGGAGTATGGCGTGCACATGGCACTGCGTAGGCGAGAACCACTGCGCTGCATGTTTTTTTCCCTAGGTTTAAATTAATTCCTAGTGGTGAAAATGCCTGACTAAGGGACATGGCACATTTTTGAGGCTTTCAATGAGTAATACAAAATTGCCCTCCTGGAAAGTTGTAACAATTGAAACAGCCATCAGCAGCATTTGAAAGTGACAATTCCCCAAACCCTCCCTTTTAAACATTTAAATTCCTGTATGTCCCAAATGTTTTAAAAATGGTACAACTATTTTATAAAAACACATCAAGGAACACAGCAAACAATTCTAGACTTTAAAGTACATATGCTTTCAAATATAAAACTAATGGCGTCAGATACCAGCAGAGTGAACTCTAGAACAACTGCCAGAAGAATCATGTGAAACCAGGCTCCAGAAGGTGCCAATCTAGCAAGTGAAGTGTTGCCCATTCACTTGCTTCTCTAGCTAATATTAGGCTTAGTATTTGGGCTTTAAGAGCAAGACACTTTTTTTTTTTTTTTTAAAGAAACTCATGAAGTTTTATTTCTGAATTTTATAAATACTACCTTATTTATAAAGTAAATGGCAATCTGAAGTTCCCAAATTATTTTAGCTATTCATTTATTCACAAATATCTGAGTGCCTACTATGGGC
>JAQZBX010086186.1:0-13027 GCA_029593785.1 Cabassous unicinctus | reverse complement strand
AAAATATTATTTTAAGAGACTTGTCATCAATAATGAAACAAGCAAGATCATGGAGAGATATATTTAAAATATTGAAAGATAAAAACATTCCAGAATTCAATAACCACTGAAAATAACTTTCAAATATAAGGACAAATGTAAGATTTTTTAGCAAAATACACACACACACATAAAAAACATTGCTGGCAGACTTGTGTTTTAAATATTATCCAGGCAGGAATATGGTAACAGAAGGACTCTGAGGTCTATACATAGACTTGTGACACTGAAAATGTAAAAAAGAAGGTAAATATATCAAATACTTGTACGGTCATTAAAATTGTATGTACCCCAGAAAATCATGTTCTTAAAGTTAATTCATTCCTGTGGATATCATCACATTGTAAGTAGGATATTTTGATGAGGCTACTTCATTTAAGGTGGGACGCCCCTCATTAAGGATGGGTCTTAATTCTCTTACTAGACTCCTTTATAAATGGAACAAATACACACAGAAAGAGAAAGACACAGATGCAAAAAGCTGAAGTCAAAGAGACCTGGAAGAGAAGGAAGATATGTGCAGACACTGCTATGTGCTTTCCAATATTGCAGAGGAGCCAAGGATCACCAGTTGCTGGTCTTTGGGAAGAAAGCATCATCTTGAATTCACACATTCTCTTTAGCAGTGTGTACCAACTGATGAATGGGCCTTTTTGAGGCATCATAAATAAAACATGGTGTAGTTTCTCCTTTCAGGTTTGATAGTTTGAAATAAGTCATTGACACAAAAGATATATTGTTATATTCATCCACACAAAAATAATTGTAATTTGTTTTACCTTTTAGTGATATTTGTTCTATTTTATTAAAATAAGAAAAGAAGAGAGTAAAAATAATTAGTAAAATGAGAAACAATTTTTAATTAGTGGCCAAGAACTCAATTCCCCTATGTATAATCAGGTCAAATGCTTTCTTATGACTCTTTCAGTAACTAATGACATTGAAATACTTTTCCATTTGAATGTGGTTCTTATGGGAATAACTTTTTACACTCTGGAATATCAGGAAAGAATTCATTGATATGTGTAAAGAGTTACAAATGATATATTTTACATTTGCTGTACTATTGGAAGTACAATTCTACATTCATCAAAAATTTAGTGATGCTGGGCCACACTTAACTGAAAATTAAAAACACAGCACCAATTTATTTCACCAAAGGTGACCTTGAGTTTGAGTCAAAGGAGAGATGAATGGAGATTTTCCCCATCAATCTTAACCCAATAGGGAGGACTTAGACCTTGCAAAATCACCATAAGCCAGTTTTTATTACACAGCTTTGAAATCAATTTTATAGTCATTGATTGGAATTTTGGATAATATAAATAAAACTCTAAGAAAGAATAATTTGCAAAACTAATTTCATGACTAATCTTTGTGCTGAGTCTTTATTGCTGCAATTCCAATAGCTCAACACTCATAGTAACACAGTTCTGACAGAAGATCAAGAGTAGAAAAAAGTAAAGGCACACAGCTTCTTTGTCTTAGATATCAACTCAATTAGAACTTTATCCCTGAAAATTATTCAATATAATTATTTATTTTTAAAATATAATGCTGCATTTAATTCTGTCATATTTCAATTTATTTGTTTTGAAACTCAGTTAAGGTTTTTATTTCATTCTGAATAATTGGCTCTATTGTTATTTATACTGCTCTTTAAATCTCTGGATTATAAAGGTATACTTTTTCTAATAGAACTGCATTGTCACACTAGTTTAGTATTTATATGTTTGTATTCACAACAAATACATTTGTTCATCTTTTTACTTATCAACAATTTACATCATATAAATGGGTGTTATGTTTGAGTCAATTGCTCCACTTCTTAGTTGGAAGTTCTAGTTTATGTACATTTAAAATAATTATTGAAGGAGGTTGTACCATTTTAAACTCACCAACAGTGAAAGAGTGTTCTTATTTCTCCACATGCTCTCTAGCACTTTGAAGTTTTAAGGTTCTTAAAAAAGGACCATTCTGTATGGTATGAAATGTCTCATTGCAGATCTAATAAGAGTTTTAAGGTTCTAGTTTTTAATTTTGGTCCTTGAATCATTTTCAATTACATTTTGTATAAGGTGTAAGATAAGGGTCTTCTTTCTTTCTTTTAGATATGGATATCCAGTTTACCCAAGGCCATTTGTTAAATAGGCTGTTCTGACCCAGCTGGCTGAGTTTGACAGTCTTGTTAAAAGTCATTTGACCAGAGACGTGAGGGTTTATTTATGAACTCTCAATTTGATTCCACTGGTCAATCTGTCTATCTTTATGCCAGTAACATGCTGTTTTTAACACTGTAGCTAGAAAATATGCTCTAAATTCTGGAAGTGAGATTCCTCCTACTTTGTTCTTTTTAAAAATATTTTTGGTTATTTGGGGTCCCTTAAACTTCCAGATATACTTGCCTACAAAGAAAGATATTGGATCTTTTATTGGGATGACTTTAAATCTATTGATCAGTTTGGGTAGAATTGACATCTTAATGATATTTAGTTTTCTAACCCATGAGCACAGAATATACTTCCATTTATTTATGTCCTCATTGCTTTCATTTAGCAATGTTTTATAGTTTTCTGAAACAGGTCCTTTATGTCCTTGGTTAAATTTATTCCTAAATATTTGATTCTTTTAGTCCCTCTTGTAAGTGGAATTTTTCTCTGACTTCCATCAGATTGCTTATGATTAGTGTATAGAAATGCTATTGATTTTTTACATATTAATCTTGTATCCTACCACTTTGAGAATATGTCTGTAAGTTCTAATAATTTTGTTGTGAAATTTTGAGCCTTTTCTAAGTATAGGAGCATATCAGCAAGTAGCGAAAGCTTTACTTTTTTCTTTCCTTTCTCAGTGCATTTTGTTTTATTCTCGCCCACTAGAACTTCTAGCACAATACTGAATTACAGTGGGGAGGGTAGACATCCTTGTCTTGTTCCCAAACTCAGTGGGAAAGCTTTCAGTCTTTCATCTTTAAGTACAATATTAGTGGGGGGTTTCCATATATGCACTTTATCATAATAAGAAAATTTCCTTCAATTCCTCTCTTTGGAGTGCTGCTATCAAGAAAGAATGTTGCATTTTGTCATGCCTTTTATGCATTAATTGAAATTATCACATTATTTTTCTTCTTCAATTAATTAATATGGTGTATTACAAGGATTGATTTTCATATGTTGAACCACCCTTGCATATGTGGTATAAAGCCCATTTTGTTGTGATGGATAATTTTTTTGTTATGTATTTGGACTTGTTGAGCAAGTATTTTGTAGAGGATTTTTGCATCCATATGCATTAAATAAATTGGTCTGTAATATTTTTTTCCCTAATATCTTTATTTGGTTTTGTTATTACGATGATTTTAGCTCATAGAATGAGTTTGGTAGCATTTCCTCCTGTTCAAATTTTTAGAAGAGTTTAAGAGTTGGGCTTGATGTTAATACATTATAATGAATGTAACAAAGTGTGAATTTATGTATGCGAGTGTGGCTGAAGTGAGTAGTCTAGAGAGATTAATGTTAATTGGAGGAAAGCTGGAGGGTGACATTGGGAATGTATAACAACGATTTTGGAATTAATGTGGATTGTTATTAATGATATAAATACAGGAATGTTCTATTACATGGTGTTAAGAGTGTGGTGATACATGGGAAAAATAACTAATGTAATTTATGGACTATAGTTAACAACATTGTAATGTTTTTGTAGCAAAATCAAAGTTAGTATTTTATTAATTCTAAAGGTACAAAAAAGAATATGGTTTGGTTATGTGAGATATGAATACAATTAGGCATGTAATTTTCTTTTTAATATTTTTTCATTAATAAGGAGACTCTGACTATGTCATCTAACCAATGTGTTATTTGTGTATCTTTCTGAACACTAGAGAAATAAAGAAGTTAGCATTTGGAATTAAGTGAGATAAAAGCACCTGAAAAAAACATTTTAAGAGTAATGTTTCCATAACTTGCTGAATTGCCTTTTCTGTTCTTTCATTTTTGTGAATTAGGAATAAAGTTAATTTAAAAAATAAAATAATTATTGTGCTATTTTCAATATAAATATCATTAATTTTTGAATGCCTGACCTTTCTCTCCTGACTTACTTTGGGTTAATAATATATTTAATATTAAATTTTATTTTACCTACTGCATTTGTTAACCATACCTCATTTCGTTATACTGTTAGGGATTACTCTTGGGGACAAAAATTTGCATCTTCAAATTACTTCAGTACACATTTTTTGTACACTTTAATTTCATTATTTTTATTTCTTTTATATATATATGAAACCACATTATTTTCCACATAGTTTTATGACATAAGTATTAATTCTATTTTTATATATAATTATTTATTTTTAAAGAAGTTTTAAATTACATAAATGGTACATCAAAAAATAGGGGATTCCCATATATCCCACCCCTCCCCCCTCACATTTTCCTCTATTAATAACATCTTTCATTAGTGTGGTACATTTTTTTATAATTGATGAACAAATATTGAAGCATTGCTACTAACCATGGTGTATAGTTTATATTATGGTTTACACTTTGCACCACAAAATTTTATATTTTTTGACAAAATGAATAATGGCCTGTATTCATCATTGCAATATTATGCAGAACAATTCCAATGATACCAAAATGTCCCATGTTACACCTATTCTTCTCTCTCTCTCCCCTCATTACCTCTGATGACCATTGCCATTATTTTTAAAATTAATTAATTAATTTTTAAAAGAAACTTAAATTACATAAATGTTGTATGAAAAATATAGGGGATACACATTTGCCCCACTCCCTCCCCCTCCCACACTTTCCCACATTAACAACATCCTTCATTAATGTAGCACATTTATTATAATTGATAAACACATATTGAAGCTTTGCCACTAAACATGGATTCTATTTTACATTTTAGTTTACACTCTGTTCCATGCAATTTTGTAAGTTATGACAAAAAACATAATGCCCTGTATCCATCATTGCAATATCATGTAGGACAATTCCAAAGTCCCAAAAATGCCCCAATATTACACTTACTTTTCCCTCTTCCCTCCAGACATCCAACATAGCAGCATAGACATTACAAGATTCCATCTGCTCAAAGAATCTTTGAGAAACTAGCAAAAAATTAAAAAATCTGGTCTCTTCCACACACCCTCTCATGCACTAAGAGCAGACCTTCACTCTCATTGTCAGTGCTTGCATTTGTTCAAGAGGAAGTAGAGTAACCTGTAGGTGCATTTGGGGTGCAAGCATGTTAGTTCACATCCATCTAGCATTAGTATGAAACACTGATCCAGAACACTCATTGCTCAGATGATCTCTCAGAATTTGCACAACTCTTGTACAGCTGAAGCCTTGTAAGGAACAATCATCAAGATGGCCTGGAACAAAGGATCCCTGGCTTTAAGACACAATAGAATACCGGGGAGGTTTGAAGGGCATTCTTCTGCTCATAAAGGGAAATTTCTAAGATGAAAAGCACCAACCCAGGGCAACATTGTTACATACACAGGCTTAGAAAAGAAGAAAAGTACTCTATATTTCATTTAATTCTTATTTTCTTGATAGGAGGGCTAAACTCTGAATGAGGACTATATTAAAATAAAGCTGATTTTTGCAGTCTATGTTAAGTGAATTTTGCTGTGGTTTGTATATTTTTGTTAGCTCCAGTCACTCAAGATGATATCTGTCATACCACTTTCTTGATATAAATGTATGGAACACACTGCTCTGGGTCTAAAGGCCAGAAATAAAGTATTAAAATATTAAAATGTACAGTGTGCAAGAGTCATTTACAAAAATAATAATAAAATAGAAATAATTGTCCAAAAAATAGGATAAAAATCAAGAAAAAATCAAATGAAGAAAACCAGTCTTTGGATATATTGTTCAATGACATGAGTAAATGAACCTCAATATGCTCAAAGTGAGAAAGGTAAAAAACAAAGAAAGAATTAAAGGACATCACAAAACAATGAATGAACAATATGAGAATCTCAGTTAAGAGGTAAAAATTTTAAAAAGGAACCAAAGATAAATATTGGAATTGATGAACACAATAAGAAATACCCTAGAGGATTTCAAGAGCAAATAGAAGCTGATAAAAGAAATAATCAATGAACCAGAAGATAAGACAATTGAAATAAATCAGTCTGAGAAAAAAAAGTAAAAAAAACCCTGAAAATAATTGAAGAAAGCTTAAGAGATTTGTGGGACAACAGCAAGCACATAAATATATGCATAATGTGTGTCTTAGGAGAAGGAATAGAAAATGGGTCAAAAGGATTATTGAAAGACATAATAACAGAAAACTTTCCAAATTTAATGAAGACATGAATATACACATTCAAGTAACTCAACAAACATAATGTAAGATAAACTTGTACAGAACCATGTCCAGATAAATTGTAGTCAAACTGGTGGTAGATGTCGAATGACTGAATATCTTAAAGTAACTTGATTCTCTCACTGTTGCTAAGATACAAAATAAAGAATTATATGTAAATTATAAGTTAATGAATGCAACACTCTCCTGGTGCCAAATTCCACTTCTTGTGGTCAAGAACATTCTTTTGAAGCAATGAATATGAAGACCAACTTCAACTGGTTGGCCGGAACTGCACAGGAGAAGACTCTGGTTGTCCTCACTTCAACTTGCTTAATTATCATAGCATTCCCACCCAGGGGTGGAGTTATCCCCCCCTTTTTTGATCATGCAATGTATGTGCAAGCATGATTTCCTGAACATACTAGTCATACAATTATATAACTAGCTATATATGTTCATCCGTATGCATAAAAGCTAATGCATAATTAAAGCAAAAGCTAAGTAGTAACTTATGTATTTAGCAAGAGTAAAACCACAGCACAGAGAGTTCGGTCTGAGTCATTTTAGACTGAACATTACTCCTGTCTGCAGACATAATAAATGTAAGTTCTGCCTAACTCTCATATTAAAGTTTTTGTTTTTTTCCCACAATTTCTCTGATTATCTCCAAAGGCCCAGCTTTGTGGCTTAACACGGGGAAATTCAGAGGACAAAGAGAGATTTCTGTAAGGTCCAACAAAAAAAGCAACATGTTATGAGAAGTTAAGTGCAGATTTCACATCAGAAGCATTTACATGAAAAAGTTCACTTGGACAAAGTATTTTAAATGCTAAAGAAAAAAATAGTCAACCAAGGATCTTACATTCTGAATCTTATATGTTACATGCTGAAACCCCTGCCTTCCCTTTTGTATTCACCGTCTCCCAATGCCCAGCTGTGGGCAAAAACGCATTTGGCTTGTCTTTTCAGGCTTGAGCTGATCCATGGGCCCAGCCTCTTGGGTGCTCGATTTTCCAACTTTAACTGCCTGAGATCCTCAAGTTCGTTCTCACTCATGGCAGGTTAAAAATGGTAGTGACTCTCTTTTTTTGAATCTCTCTGCTTGTTCTCAGTTTACATAAGACCCAAAAAGAAGTCTGAAATCTAATCTGCATCACACCTCACTGATGTGGCCCAATCAAATGCCTTAAAGAAATCTATTTAAAAATTGTCTACTCAAAGTGAATCTAATGTAATCAAAGGGTATCCACAGGAATGGATTAATTAAAGAACATGTTTTTTTGTGGATTCAACAAGGAACTTCAAAATGCTACAGAGATTAAGAGACAAGCCCAGGTTAAAAAAAAAAATCACAAAACTTGTCATCACTAGATCTGCCATATAAGTAGTGATAAAATGGGTTTTTCAGTCTGAAAACAAAGAACACTAGACAGTACACTGAGGGGAATAAAGCAGTAAAGATTTCTGTTAGAGATAACCATATGGAAAATTATAAACCCCAATATTATTGTATTGTATTTTACCTATGTAGCTCTGCTTTTTATTGTTACAAGTTGCAAAATGCTAATGCATAAAAGTAATGATAAATCTACAGCTTACCATATACAATGTGTAAAGATTTAATTTATAAAATGTGTAACAAAAATGTGAGGGAATGCAAAGTTACAAGAACACCATGTGTATGTTATTGAAGTTAAATTGGTATCACATCATAAGTGATTGCTATAGATTTAGTGTGTTATCCTTAAGCCCCATGGTAACCTCAACAAAAACATCTCAAAAATATACATATGGAAATGAGAAGGGACTCAAAATAGTTAATGGCAAATATCAAATAAGTATTAAAGTAGGCATTAATGGAAGAATAGAGAATGAAAAGTGGTAATATACTTTAACTATTAAATGAAGAAATGACAGAAGAATGCCCTGCATTATCAGAATATACCTTGGATACAAATGAGTTAAACTCTCTAGTGAAAAAGAAGATTTTAGAAGAATGGTTGAAGAAACATTATGCAACTATATGCTATTTACAAAAGATTCATCTTAAATTAAACGACACAAGTAGGTTCAAAGTGAAAGGTTGGGGGAAAATAGTCCATGAAATCAGTACAAAAAAAACACAAAAAACTGGGATAGTTAGATGAATTTCAGATAAAATTGACTTCAAAACCAAAACAGTTATAAAGGATATAGAAGTGTACTATATACTAATAGAGAACTCATTTCAAATGTTTCCCAGCAATGTAAGGTGTTGGTGGTGGGGCCATGTATGAAAATCTTTTATGGTATGCACAATTGTTTTGTTTTGTAAACTCATGACTTCACTAATAAAAAAATAAAAGAAATAGCAATTATAAATATATATGTACCTGAAGAGCAGATCCCCACATTATATGAAACTAATATTGACAGATTTGAGGGGGGAAATTAATGGTTCTACAATAATAGTCAAAGATGTCAGTACACTATTACAATAATGCATAGGACATCTAGAGAGAACATTGATAAGACGAGAGAAACTTGCATAACAGTATAAACCAACTAGAGCTAACAGATCCTTCACTTAACAGCACAAAAACACATTACTCTCTAACACACATAGGTCATTCTCCAGAAGAGATAAGCCACAAAGCATGTCCTAATAAAAAGCATGGATAAATAAACATACTTTAAAAATCTGTCTGTAAAAAAAAATTGACAAGTTTGAAATAATACACTATAATTTCTTTAACCACACTGGAATGAAGATAGAAATATATACTTCAGTAATAACTGGAAAATAAAAAATATGAGGAAAACAAACAGCACACTCTGCAACAACCAATAGGTCAAAGAATAAATCACAAAGGAAATTAAGAAATTTCTCTATTTGAATCAACAAAAACAAAACATAATAAAACTTATAAGATGCAACAAAGTCAGTGGTGAGAGGGAAATTCAGAGGTCTAAAGGCTTACTAACAAAAAAAAAATAGAAAATTTCACTATCTGAGGAATTCACAATAGAAGAACAAACTAAACCCATTCATGAGGAATAGAGACTAGAAATAATAAAGATTATAGCGGAGATAAATGAAATTGTGAATAAAGGCACAATGGAGAGCATCAAAGAAACAAACAGTTGGTTCTTTGAAAAGATCATTAAAATTGACAAAAATTTAAGCTGGCCAGACAAGGAAAAAAAGAGAGGATGAAAATAAATAAATAAGAAATGAAAGGAGGGACATTATAATTGACCCCACATAATAAAAAGAATTAAAGGAGGATACAATGTATAACAGTCTCCAACAAATTTGATAAATGAGAAGAAATGGAAAAAATTCCTAGAAACACAGCTATTACAAAATCACTTTAAAAGAATTACTCACCATTGACACGGTTTATTCTAGATATGCAAAATTGCACCAAAAATATAGGGAATTCCCATATAATCCCTCCCAAAACCCAGACACATGGTTTCCATGATTATTAACACCTTTCATTAGTGTGGTACATTTCTTACAATTGATAAACCAATATTGAATTATTGCTGGTAACCAAAGTCTATAGTTTGGTTCACACATTGTGCTATAGAGTTTTCTAGGCTTTGGCAAATGTATATCATGGGTCCATTATTGCAATACTATACAAATCAATTTCACTGCCCTAAAAATGCCCTGTATTCCACCTATTCATCCTTCCCCTTCCTTATGAACACCTGGCAACAACTATCTTTATATCAATGTTATGCAATCTTCTTTTGATGCAAGATAGTAACTACAATAGCAATAAAACTACTTTGTCTGTGGTTACACTACCCCCTTATGTTTGTTCACTCCTCAATGAGGTCGACACTCCATTCATCTAAGAGGGGTAGGCCTGTCCCCCATAGATTAGGGAAGGCCAGGTCACCAACTCATTTCTCTGAGAGGGTTGGGCCTGTATGCCAGAAATTAGGGAGAATGTTGCCTCCACCTCACTGTACTAAAGGGGTTGAGACACTATCCCCAGAGATTGGGTAAAGTTTGGCCATCATCCCGATGATTTTCAAGGGTGAAGTCTGGATTTCAGGTCCCAGACAGGTGCTTGATGAGGATGAAAGCAAGAAAATGGCCATTGGGTAAGCCTGTGGAAAAGATGGGCCCCCATGAAGCCCTAAGGATTAGAAGAAACCTTTATGTTAAGAATGACTTTCAGACTATGAAATCTAATGAAGTTTGCTCCACAGGTTTTGGAACTGTAGGGGACCAGTGACTCATGTTTCCCTCCAGATTTCTCCTTATGACAAAGCAAATGTTTATTATTTGTCTGTGCCTTTGTATATTGGAAGCAGATGAGTTGTTTTGCAAATTTCAAAGGTGTACAGCCAGAGGGGAAGTTGCCCCAAGACAAACTGCATTTCTTTAAACTGACTGTGATGTGATTTTGTACATAACTTTGTTACTGATTTAAGGTTTTTGGGTTTTTTTGAATATGCTAATTTCTTTTTTGGAATTCAGAGGGTGGAGTGTGGCAGTTCAATATTATTTCTGAATTCCAAAAAGAGACAATGATTATGTTTGTATACTGGTTTATTCCTCTGGGAGTGATATCCTTGATTGTATGAAACTCAAGATTTTACCTTTACTTAATTATGTTAAGAATAGGGCTTTGATTTGACCACATCATTAGCATGTGCAGGGTTGAATCCCCACCCTTGGTGGACTATATAATGGACTCTCACTCAAGGATAACACAGAAGTAGATACACAGAGAAGATACACAGAGGAAGATAAACAGCTCCATAGATACAGCAGAGGTCCCAGGAAGAGAGATTAGTGATTCTCCTGATAGTCTACAACTGACCTTGTGCAGAGAACAGGGCAGCTGAGGCTGGAATGAAATGGGCCCTGGGAATAGAGCCAGTGCCCATAAACTCCTACAGCTGTGATAAGAAGAAGCTGGACCTATGGAGCCTTAAGAGGGAAGACGAAGGCTGAACACTCGCAGATATTGATCACCATCTTGCTTCAGCACATGGCAACAGAGTTTGGTAAGGAAATAATCTAGAGTTGGACTCTTTAGGATCTTTTAACTGTAAGCTTTTACACCAAATAATTACCCTTTATAAAAGCCAAAAGACTTCTGGTACTTTGCATCAGCACCCCTTTGGCTGACTAATACAGAATTTATACTGAAATCACTTCCTCTTTTAAGGTATTCAACTGATTGCATAAAACATCAATCATTGCTGATGGCCATCCCATTGGTTGATTGTAGATGTAATCAGCCATCTATGCAATAAATTAACTGATGACTAAAAGCATAAATGTCCTCCTATTATAATTAGGCTGGTGCTTGCTTGACCAAAAACTTGTGCACATTTACTTGGCCAAGTTGACACGTTAGCCTAAACATTACAAACCTAAAGCATGATAAAGGAAAGAAAAAATTGATAAATGGGACCTCCTCAAAATTGAACACTTTGTATATCAAATTACTTTATTAAGAATATGAAAAGGCTGTCTACACAATGGGAGAAAATATTTGGATACCATATATCCAATAAGGGTTTATTATCCATGATATTGGAAATAGATCCTTTAACTTAACAATAAAAATACAAACAATCCAATTAAAGGTGGACATTATGTTTAGTAAGGCAAGTGAAACACACAAAGACAAATATTGTATGATTTCACTATTTTAAACTAATAAAGTGAGCAAAATCATGGAGTTAATAGCTAGAATAGAGATGGTCAGAAGATAGAAAGAGTATAGAGAAAGGAAAGCTGAGGTTTAATCTGTGCCTAATTGGTAAAAATGTTGTTTGAAAATGTTTGGAAATGGTTAGAAATTGTGAAAGCTCATTATATTGTTTGTAACTAGCAGCACTGTTTTAGTTTGCCAAAAGGCTGTCAATGCAAAGAACTAGAAATGTGTTGGCTCTTATAAAGGGTATTTATTTAGGGTAAAAGCTTGCAGTTCCAAGGCCAAGAAAAGTCCTAGTCAAAGCTGGACTTCTGCTCTAGCTCAAGTTTATCTGTAAGCTATTAATCATATAGCAGGGCTAGTATCTTCTTGAGTTGCTCCGTGGTCCCAGTGTCTTGCGGGCTTCGTCCTTAATCCTCTCTCATACTGCAACATCAAACATATTGGCTCCCTTTTTCCTTTATCTGTCACTGTACAAGTCTGTTTGTATCAGACCCAGGAAGGGCCCTCAACCTAAGTTAATACAATCAAAGGGTATCACACTGAGAGGATTAGATTAGTTAACAAACATTATCTTTCTCTTTTTGGGATTCATGAAATAATCTCAAACAGCCACAAGCACTAATGTATGGGAATGATAGTAGTTGAAAGGGAACATCTAAGGCCATGTACATCACTAGAAGATATAAAATGAAACATGGGACTGCACAGCATTGTGCACCCTTTGTGGACAAGGAGAGTGGTTAATTATGCATATATAAGAATACTTTTCTCTGAAACATAAAAAATATATGTTGAAACAAGATGTTAATAATAGGGTGATATTTGGGCAAAATAGAACCAAAGCATAATATGGAGTGTAAGGAATAGTAATCTATTTATGTATATCATAAATGGTTAAAAAAAAAAAAGCAAGTGTGCTAAGTGAAAGAATCCAGACACAAAGTATTGACTATTGTTTGACTCCATCTTTACAAAAT
>JAQZBX010086185.1:0-13037 GCA_029593785.1 Cabassous unicinctus | reverse complement strand
CTGCAGTAAGATATATCCTGGTATACTTGTGAGCTTATGCTTCATTGAATCAAAATTCTATAAGAATGTCATAGAATCTTTATCAACTGCCTCTGGAAAAAGGATATCAAGACAAGTAAAACAGGCAGCATGATGCAATGCAGTATTCCTTAAAAGTAGTTGAAATTCTGGAATTCACTATTTGGGTAACTTCTGTCATATGTTGTTTCAGGTACTTTTGCAAATAAAAACTGAATTTAAGGAAATTATGAAACATTCTCTGGATCTGTTACCAAAAAAAAAAAAAGGTTCTCATTAAGCAAGAAAACAAAAGCACAATTTATTGGACATTTGTGTTATTTAGAAGAGATTGACTTTTTACACTATTTTTATAAATTTATTGAGCTATATATATATATATGGTAAAGGAAAAAGAACAAAGAATGAACAGTACATGACTTCACTGATATGAATTAAGGATATTGAGCAGTCTCAGAGAGCTAACAGTCTCAGAGAGTCTGTAAGATAGGTTTACAAGAAATAGAAAGAGAAGAGAAGGTTGTGAGCCATCACCCATACAGACGTAATCTATGGTAAGGTGATAGATTATAGTTGCGTATTGAAGGGATAGGACAGGAATGTAGTGATATTATTGGGTTGGGTGGTGCAGGTTTGACAGGTGTGTAGAATGGGAAGGGTGGGTTAGAAGGTCCAGGATACTTGGGGGAGGGTTGGGAGAGGGACAAGGTGAACACTGGGGATTTGTGGGTTTGAAGTTCAAAGTACAGAGGTGGGAATGCTCTTATGGCAATATGACACGGAAGGGTCACTGGTTTAATGTGTTGGTTGGGGGGCATTCGGGACTGGGCCCACCTGGAGCAGGCTTCTAGGGAATGTGTGAATGATCATTTGGTCATAATGTGTTGTATCAGTGGGTGGAGACCCACATAATGAGCAGGAAGGAGTTGGACTCCCATCTTTGGGAGGACTGACTTGTTCGGAAATAGACAGGTGGGAGTCTCTCAAGAGCAAAGGCGGTTCCTAATAGGGGAGGACAAACCAGTGTGTCAAGACCTCTTGTTGCAAGTAGCCATAAATCTTTTCATCCAATGAGTCAAGCCAGGGGGTCATCGTGGGCTCCGGGGGGGGATAGGGTGGGAGGAATAGAATAGATCAAATAGGGGGTATTTAGTGGTCAGTGGAAATGTTTGTTAGTAACATACAGTGATGGACACAGGACATGGTAAATATCAAAATTTATAAAAGTGTACGGTCTAAAATGTAAATCATAGTGTGAACCATTGACACTGTTTAGTAGCTATGTTTCTCTATTTGTATATCTGTAAGAACAATGCTACCATCCACATATAGAAAGGTATTAATATGTGGGGGAGGAAAGATGGAGGATGTTGGGTTTATAAGAGTCTCCTGTATTCTGTGTGTGACTTCGCTGTGACTTAAATCTTCTTTGAACACAAAATGAAAAATAGTGAGACACTGGGGAATGAGAGGGGGAAGGTACCATGGTACAGACTGGACACCAGATATTGCAGTGATGAAAGGTAAACGGTCAAAAACTATTTTTTATATTTTTCATTTTTTTAAATATGTCAATCTTTTAACTTAATTTTGTTTTTTTTTAAATTTTTAAGTATTTTATCTCTTATATTAAAACTTATTAGTATTTCATTTTCCTATTAATTGTATTCAGCTATTGTAATGGCTTCATTTTTAAAGAAGCTTTGGATCACAAAAGGGGTACAACTGGGGCATGGAAGGATTGTTGGTGTGGGGTTTCAGGGATGAGGGTGCATGGGAGGAAGTTCACCTGAGATAAAGTTTAAGGCATATAAAAATGTTCAAATGTTCATGGGGCATTGTCACAGTGGGTGGATAATCACTCAATAAATGAGAGAATACTGAATTCCCAGCCTGGAGAGCTCTGCCACATTCTCTAAGGGAGCAGCAACAGTTCCCCAAGTGCAGGGGCAGTGACTGGCAAAGGAGGATGATCCACTGATCAGCCCTTGATATTGATGACTAGCTCTATGAGTCTTTGCTCTTGAAATTGAAACTTAGCCTATTGTTATGGGGTGTCTAACGGTTGCCTCCTGAGATCCTTCTTGTTGCTGAAATGTGGCTTCTCTACAAGCCAAACTCACAATATGAATGCATTACCTTCCTCCCAGTGTGGGACATGACTCCTGGGGATGAGCCTCCCTGGCACTTGAATTGCTACCAAGTGCCCACTGGCAATGCGCCTGGAAAAAGTCCTCACATCTCAGTAGGATCTCATAGAATTCCAAAGTAGATATCACCCCAAATAGAGGGGCTCCTGAGGACTCTGGAGACACCCAGGTCCTATGTCAGGGCAGATAGTTCTGGAGTTTGGTGCCTTCCCAGTGAGCCTTCCTTTGGAGTTTGTGCTCCTGAGAGTGACAGAGTTGGACTCAACTATGTCTTCCCTGCATATGGCTCATCTGTCCCTTCCATTCAAACACATACTTGGTGGTGGAGTTTGTAGGTGTACGTCCAGAGACGTGAGTCTTTCGGCTGTCTGTGTGCCAGCTGGGCCTGGAATTTTGGTGGAGCAGCAACTCTTACTCTATAGCTCATTGAACTCACCTAGGACAACTGGCGGGGAGATGATGATGGACAACAGCCACCCCAGGGAATGGAGAGAGTCTGCAGCTGCAGGCAGTATAATCCCACCCATCTTCCCCATGAGATATCAGCCTCCTCTCAATTGGAGGTGGAGTGGTCATCACCATCCCAGACTCCTCAGCATGGAGGGAAGAGCTATGGACTAGAGTGGACTTACTGGTATTCTACTATAGACATATTGTGATTCAAGTAATGGAAGAAATTACAACATTAACGTGGAGCCTCCTGGAGGCTCTGGAGGCAGGGAGAGGGAAAAGCAATTGTAATACAGGGGCTTTTTCAGGACTTGGGAATTGTCCTGAGTGACACTGCAACTACAGATATAGCCCATTTTATACCATCATATAACATGCAGAACTGTATGGGAGAGAGTGTGGTCTACAATGTGAACTATGGTTCCTGATTAATGGCAAAGCTCAAGTATGTGTTTATCAATTGCAATGAATGTGCTATGCTAATGAAGGATGTTTATGTGGGAGGTTGTGAGAGTTGTGGGAGGTGGGGCATATGGGAATCCCTATATTTTTTGTGTAACATTTATGTAATCTAAGTATCTTTTTTAAAAAAATTAAAAATTAAAAAAAAAGGATATTAGGTATAGTTCAGTGGAGGCAAAAAGTTTTTTTTTCAATAACTGATAAGTGTTTTTTAAGAACAAATTAATTCTTTTCCTCAAGCCATACTGAAAACTTAAGGAAAAAAAAGGTAATCATGTGTATTAAAATATTACAATAAATCATAAATTAGTACAAAAATAAAAAACATAGAGATAGATATGAAGTTGATCTCTCAATGGAGTAGAATGCCATTGGAGTTAAGCAAAAGATGTAGTATAAAAGGACAAAAATGGTAGATTCATCTACATGAAATCATGTAATATACTGGAAAAATAATAGCAACAAATATCACAGACAATTATTATTATAACAGAAATTGCTTTGAAAAATAGTGAAAGGGCTTTATTAAAAAGGGCAAAATTAATGAGAAGGTAATTCTCAAGAAAAAATTAAACGTAAAAAATACTGCATTTCATATGTCAGCAATATATGCAATTTAAAAATAATCAATATTAAATGGCAAATTATTAATATCAAACATTAATGAGAGCTATATATGCAGTGTTCGTGAGTTGTAATGGTATAAAATTTTCAATAATCCTTATTAGCATCTACAGCACACAAAATATATGGCTAAAACTATGCATACAGGTTGTGTTTCACATTTTATCTATAACAGGGAAAATGGATTAAGTCAAGCCAAATGTCTATATAGGGGCGTACAACTAAATGCATTATGATGTGTGGTTATGAAGAATCACATGGTCATTCAAGAGATTTGTAAGAAGATAAAGGACATGGAAAGAGCTTTCAATACAATACTTTTGGAAAAGAAATAATATATAATGACATATATATTATAATCTTAAGTCTAAAAAGACATATATTCATAAAAACAGTTATGAAGAATATACACTAAAGAGTAACAGTCCTTACCAGAAATGTGTGATTAAGGAGGATTATTGTTTTCTTCATTTATTAATTTTCTGAGGTGATTTTTCTGTAAAGAGTATATATTGCCTTTGTAATCAGCAGAATTTTTTAATAAAATACTTTTCATTTACATGTCTCATATCTGGGTCCACAATGTCACAAACGAATGCTATTCAAAGCTGTCTTCGTATGCCAGTCATTATTCATAAAACATAGTGACAGTAGAAACACATGTTTAAGTATAACTTACTTATAAGGTGAACACTAGTGTCATCTGGAGAGAAAAAAACTAATTAAGAAGTCACTGGTTATACCTATCTCTCTGAATACATATGGAGAAGAAGTAACAAGTTCATCCCATATTTGTAAAGAACACTTTCTATGGCATTAGCAATCACTGACCCATCACTAACTGCTGCTCTGCACGTTCAGCCATATTTACTTTGAGTATAGGGCTTCTTTACATCAATTAATGACTTGAAAATGATGCTAAGGGAGACTTCCTTAGTAAATCTTAGTTTGTGGGGTGTGAATATTTTTGTTCTATAGGTGCATACCAACTAGCATATGTGGGCCACAAACATCGCAGCTTAAAAAACAATTTCTTTATCCAAAACACTTGATGACAAGCAACAAACTGAAGGACACCCCTTTCCATGCCTCCCCACTGTACATTACCTGTCTTGTTTTCTTGGTGACTAGAAAAAGCATATTAAGTCCTTTGATCTGTTTTATAGCCAAGACTGATATAAGAGACCCAGAAAGAAATAAGCCCTATGCCAGGAGAGAAAGGATTATAGTATTGCTTAAGCACAAACCCCCAAGAGGCTGGGCACATGCAGCAGCTCAAGAGTAAAGGGTGAGCCCAAAGCTGAAGGCTGAAACCTGGGCAGAGATTGGTGGCCATCTTGCTTCACAGGAATATCCAGGATCAATAGTAGCTGACTTTGGTGAAAAAGCATCTCTGATGGTGCCTCAGTTTGGACTTTGCATGGGCTTGGAACTGTTAGCATTTACCTCCAAATAAATCCTCTTTCTGAAAGCCTACAGATTTCTGGTATTTTGCTTCAGCAGACCTTTGGCAAACTAAAACACCATTCTTGAGCAGGAGCCAATTCAGTTTAGGAAAAGGTCTTTAGATGATGTGAAGATAAAAAGAATCCTGAGTGAAGCATCTGGTGAAGATTCTGGGTTAATATTAATTCAAGTGATAAGAAGGAGAAGCAACTGTAACTGCTGATAAATGAATTATGTAACAGAAAAATGTAATATTACTTTGGTACCTCATGAGAGGGTATAGTGGTTTGAAGCTCTGCATGCCCTAGAAAAACATGTCCTTAAATTGAATCCATTCCTGTGGGTGTGGATCCATGGTAAGTAGGAATTTTGATGAGGCTATACCAGTTAAGGTGTGACCCACCTCATTCAGGATGTATCTTAATCCTCTTGGTGGATTCCTTTGTAAACAGAATGAATACAGACAGGGAAAGAGAAAGCCACAGAAGCAAGAACCTGAAATCAACAAAACCCAGAAGAGAAGGGAGAGACGAGCACATGCTGTCATGTGCTTTGCCATATGGTAGAGGAGTCAAGGATCACCAGCAGCCGGTCTTCTGGATGAAAGCATTACCTTGAGCATGCCTTGATTTGGACAATTTCTTGGCCTCAAGTGTTTTGAATCATTAGGATGTAGTCTAATGATTTGAAAACACCTTGTAGGTAAAAACAATGACTAATTCTAATTTTGCTTTGTCTTTTGGTTTTCTTTTTACAATCTAACCCCATTATAGAAGACCTCTTTTGGGAGACAGGATGTGGGAAATAGTACCTTCTGGATGCAAACAAACAATTTCATTTGACAACAGAGACCCCTGTCACTGTCCAATTATTAATCTAGGGGATGGTCTGTTGATAAAGGGACACAGATACTGTAGATATAAACTATCTGATGCATGCCTGACTTGTTATATTATTTATGCTTATTAATCTTCTTTTTTTCCTTTTGAGGGTAATCATAAAAATATAGAATGCATGGAAGGAGAAACCATTCTCACTTTAGGATTGACTTGGTGGGTTCATATACTTAGCTCCAATGTCTGCCAAGGATTCCTGTGGAAAGTTCTTTAACACAATCAAAATAAGTCCATGTGTTGAGAAAAATACCTACATGACTTTATCCTGGGTAATTCAACATATTTGGTTTGAAAATATATATTTGAATTGCACTTGAGCAATACATATTCAGAGACATATGTTTGATGGATGAATTAACACTAGCCAAAATATCCTAAAACAACCACAATAATGTTAGCACACTTCAAGCAGTTCAAGCATAATTTACTTTTTTAGGAGAACCATAGTGAAGAAAAGGATTTATTGACCCATAGTGGCCACAAAGAAGGATGTTTTTGTTGTTGTTTTTTTCTGGAGGATGTGAAAGATGGTAAGCAACTTGGACAAGTATAACAGTTGTAGAAAAATGGGTAAAACAATCTCAATGATAGTTATAAATCATACCAGGAAACAAAGATGGGAAAGATCATGCACATAAATCCAAGAGGAGCTATGAAGTATGCTCCTTAAATGGATTCTTTGGTCCCTTAAAGGACCAAAGCCTCTGATCTTGTCAGGAGAAGCACAGGAATGAAATTATGGAAATCTTTTGGTTTCCATAGTTTGGAGAATTGCATGAAAAGGTGATGTGAATTATTTAGGTGCTCTCTACCTGCCAAGGATCCACCATCAATTAAAACTATATGTACCCAATAGTGCAGTTGGTTAGAACTAGAAATCTATTTAATTTAACTAGGAATTTACTGGTTGGTGGAAGATGGTCATTATTTAAAAGTATGGCTAATTAGGTAACCCAAGTCAGTACAGCCTTTTGGTAACTGATTTAGAAACTCAGATCCAGTATTAACTGTACTCAGCTCTTGATCTATGATCCAATCTGTGACATTATTTGATAGATAGGTAAAGGCCAGTTTTGTTTGGAAGGACTAGAAAATATGGTCACAATTCTAAATGACTCATTTTATATTAATCATAATGTATTTGATATAATATTGTTATAATTTTAGAATTAATTTTTCTGATTTAAGCAGAATACATAATACTGATATTGATTTCCAGATGTATTTGGAAATTGAATTTAAACATCCACATTATGCTCATCCAATGAAATCTGAATGGACAGAGAAGGAAGAGGTGTTAGTTATCCATCAATTAATTGTTACAATAAATCAATATATTCATATCTTTCATAAAGTTAAAATTACAGTGGTGAGAAGGGACAAAAGTGTTGTCAAAGTTGTGTATGATTAGGAAAAAGTTGGTGCTAGAATATTTGTCAAACTGAAAGTCTTCTTTAAAGCAATATACACACCTTATTTTATGGTGGAAAGTATTAGCATTTTTACAGTTATCTATTTCATTTTTATGTTATATAAATAGTAAAAATATGCAGAAGAAAGGATGATCATTAGTGATTTAAAATTAGAAAGGCTTGACCATGGTCAGATGGTGGTCTATATAGGATAGAGATATTTTGCAGCTTAAAAGGAAAGCTCTATCCTTTTCTCTGGGCATACTTGGTTTTGACCCTAGGCCAGGATTAAATGAGTAGGAGTTTGAATGTTATGTCTCTCCTTCCTCATGTATATACAGTTTAAAGTCTAAATCTCTCTTGGTAAAATGTGGGACCAGGTTTTTAATGTTGGTTTTCATTTGACATAAGTGGCTTGACCAGAGGGACACATATACCCGAATGGAAAGATATGCCTTGAGCCTTCTTGAGATCAAGATTTATCAGGTAGATTTTGGTGGTTCAACTGAAGATAAAGTTTTTCTGTGTGTGAATAGGAACCCCATGCAAGTTGGGCCTGGAGGTCTCTTAGAGCTCTAGTGCTTGCCTGAACTCTACTTCTCTTTTTGCACAATATCTCTTGACTTTAAATAAAAACCTTAACTGAGAATGTTCTTTACAGGCTTGTGAGTCCTTTCAAATATCCAACTCATGAGTTCTTTGCAAATGATGATTCCATTGAAAATGTTTTTAGGGTCAGTGGATTACAATGATTAGGTGAAGGAGAATGAAATTAAACAACTTTACATTTTTATCTATTTGCAAAATTTTTCTTTTGCATTGCCTGATCCAGTGAGCACAAGAATGGAATTAAATTTACATGTACTAAGGAAGGTGTTACTGATGCCCAAAACACAATATCCATGCAATTAAATTCAACAATGTATATTCCTAAGACATTTTAAGGTGGGCCATAAATTTACCTCATGTAGCCCATTTAAGCATAACCATCATTGTGGTTTACATACCAAATAATTAGGACAATACTGAGATTTTTCGTATCAAATCATAGGATATTTGTCTTAACATGCATCCAAAGATATATGTTAACATGTAAAATATGATGATGGGTAGAAAGTTATGGTCAAAAGTAGTAATAAATGGAAACAGTGAATATTGCAGCAAAAAGAAATGCACTCATATATAGGTGATGATAACAAGAAGGAATGTAATCATGCTATTTCCATTACCAATTTATAATAACTTACAATACTTTCATCCCTCTCTCTTGGATATGGTGCTGATTAAAGGCTCAGCCTAAAAATAATCTACAGACTTGTTTACTTCAGAAAAAAGAAGCTGGATCCTTGATGATTTCCAACTTCCGCCTAAAATGTCAACCTGGCTTATTTGGAGAAAGGTGATAACTCAATTTACAGGTAGACAGCTATCATGTAATTTAGGTCTGGAGTTTATAGACTATGAATCAATTTTAAAATCTGTTTATTTTTTCAGATGACCTGTGATAACTACAAGAAAAAACATACAGGTCATAGAATGTTGAAAAGCAGAGTGCCTATGTTCCCACAAATCAGTATGATATGCTGCAAAACTGTCTGTATAATGGGAAGTACTTGAATACTAACTGCCAGGTATGTCATAGCTTCATTTTCTCTGTAGAATATGCCACATGTAAAAGTAGAGAGTATGCAATTAAAGAAATTAGAAATGGACCAAAGAGAAAGCCTTGAGATAGATGAAATTGGATTTGTTTTCCCAATATTACTGAAATTTTCCCTCTGGAACTATACAAAAGGCATTTACGGGAAGCCTCATGGCATACTCAGATGGAGCTATATGTAGGATTCAGCATGCTCAATCATCATGCTCATAGGACCTGCAATATTTTGTAGTGGAAACTTTGCCTCAAATTGCACAAACCATGGAGATACAACTGCAAAAAAAATGTCTTATGGTTTGATCAGCACTGATCCCACTTTGCTAGACATTATGGAAAGATTTTAATTAGTAATCATGGGGTACTAGGAAAATCCAACATGAGAATCATAGAAGCTTATCCAGATGAAAAAGACTTGTTCACCCGAACAAGAGTACTAGAGGAGATAGCATGAAGATTTACTCAAGAAGCATTGAACAGCTGTCTTATGCTGGAGTTCATAATTCTTGTTGACACCCTCTATTATACTACTGTATAATTTTCTTTTTTATTGCAATACATCTTAGCCAAAGGGAAAAAAAGAGGTGTATGAATTTATAGTTTAAATATTTCAGTTAGTAAATGTGTTTCACCGAAGCAGTAAAAAGCTTAATTTGACTTCATTTATAAAGATTGCTATTTCTGCATTTGACATTATTTGAGAACCTAGATAATTACAAAAGTAATGTTGATATGCCCTCTTATTAGCACTAATAAATCTTTGTAAAAATGAAGGTAGTGAATGTATTAGTAAAGATAGTATTTGTTTTCTTGAGGTAAAAATGAGAAAATGTTCTTGAGAACTCCTTGGCTTATCATGTGCAATCTTATTTTCTGTACAGGCAAAATCCACAGAGGATCTGTAGATCATGTAAAACATTTCTCATGTCCCTTCATAAACACAAGTAGTCTGAAAATATACATAACAGGGTTTGAGGATATGGATATTTATTTGGGTATGAGCAAATGTTTTTGTAACAAATGAGAAAACGTGATCTCCAATTCAAAATGAATTGTTTACTGTTACATATCAATAAGTATGCCATATATATGTGTGTGTAGATATATATAAAAATCATGAGATATAGGCTCACTATGGAGCAATTTGAGTTAATTCAGTCTTAAAAAGATAAAAATGATGCATGAAATTTGGAAGGATATCTGTTTTGGATCATCTGGGTCTTCTTCTTTTATCCAGAACTGCTCTCTTAAAATTGCCCTATAAGTGACGACATCATAAATGACTACCAATTTCATTGGTATGAAATTTGTCTGTATTTTTCTATTTAAATTTGAATGTGCAGATTTTCTCCCTTGATTACTCAGATATCATAAACTCACTGTTTGGTACCAGCTATGTTTTTTCCCATTAGCTAAAGCTTTAATCTATTCAATAAAAGCTATTTTGAAGTTCAAGTGCTTGATGAATTTTTTTGATGGAAAAATTCTCTACATATGTTTCTATATGGGAATATCAATTGCAAGGTTGCTCTGTGGCTGTACCTGAAATAATTTAGTATCCCTTCTTGGCTTTAGGCAGTGTATTAGTCAGCCAAAAGGGTGCTGGTGCAAAATACCAGAAATCTGATGGATTTTATAAAGGGTATTTATTTGAGGTAGAAGCTTACAGTTACCAGGCCATAAAGCATAAGTGACTCTCTCACCAAAATCTGTTGCCACATGTTGAAGCAAGTTGGCTGCCAATGTCTGCAAGGGTTCAGGCTTACTGGGCTCCTCACTTGCCAGGGCTCATTTCTCTTTGGGAATAGCTGTTCTACTTTCTCCACAAGGCCAGCTATAGACTATCAGGCAAAAGGCTTGTCTCTCTTCCCGAGGCCTTGGGCTTTGTTTAGTGGAGACTTCTCTCCTTCCTCATGCATATGCTTCTCTGTGTGTTTACTTCCTGGCTCCAGGATCAAAACTCTCTTGTGTCCTCTATCTCTGTGTCTTTCCTACACCAGGCTCCAAATCAAAACTCCACCATCAAAACTCCAACTAACTCTTCTGCTCTGCTGTGTAGTTTTCTCTGTGACTCCCTGCCTACCAAAGGGGTGGAGATTCAAAGTCCTACTGATATGGCCCAATCAAAGTCCTAATCCTTATTTAATCAAGTAAAAGTGAAATCTCTGAAACCAATATAATCAAATATGCCCAGAGGAACAAACCCATTTACAAACATAATCCAATATCTATATTTGGAATTCATAAACAATATCAAACTTAGGGAAGACTTCCCTAAGTTACTCACTGAGTTTGGGTAATGTTACGGCATGGTTGTGTCTGGGAGTTCCTTTATTCCTCCATTGTCATCTTTTCCATCTGTGGTACTGGGTTGATTGGGTGATATTTCCAGCTCATGGTGTAGCTTCACAATCTTTGCTGGCAGCCACCAGGGGCCTACTGGAGTAAGCACAAAAGCATACCTTCTCACCCACATTATGAGGTTACAGGGTCCTTTTTAAGATCCATCTCTTAACATTTTTTTTATTCAGAATTTTAGCTTGTATTTGATGACTCTCCTAATGAGAGGAGAAATGTTTTTCAGCTGCTGAAAGGTCATCTTTATCACAATTTAAAAAAATTAAAGTATAAATTTAAAGTATATAGTGCTAGGGCTATTGTATTTCTAGGAGAGGTATCCATACTCCCCCCCTTTTTTACCTTTGTTTTAGATGGCATGATATATAAACTAGTTGAGTAAGAGAATTTTGGAGATGTTTATAGAGTTGTGTTAACTGTTATATTTTAATCTTTTATGATATATACACATACATTTTCATGTTTACCAATATTTAGGTTTTAGCTGGGAAGCATTGAATTAGCAACTGATATTAGAGTTTTGGTTGACTGTGTTTAGGATTAATGAATTTCATACTATAGATGCCAACTTGTGAGTATTTTGCTAATTCCCGAGGAAGTGGCCAGCCTCCTCAGGGAGGAATACAACACTCCCTGGGCAGTATTATGCATCAGTTCCTGGAATAGTGGCCATCTCCTCCAGGGAGGAATACAACACCTTTTGAAATGTGCTTTATCTCTTTTAATTTGTCTCAAAACATCCTTGATGTGCTTACTCTTTTAGTTTCCATTATTTTTCCTGAAATATGAAAAATGTTAACTAACAAGGCATTGGTTTGTTGATGAACAAAGTTTTTTGCATAATGTTTTACTTTTAGGTTTGAAAAATACTTGCCAACCCTTTTCATAATATATTCAGTTTCAGGACTGTCCAAACTTAAAACAAAAGATTTACATATGCATATAATAAAATACATTTATGTGTAACATACAAGTTAATAAATTACTTAAGTATGCAAAGTAGTGCATTAAGGTTTTGATCAGTATTTAAGTATGTTATACCTAATTCATAGATTATTAACTGTCAGACATCCAAAGAAAAAACTTTTATTTCTTAAGCATTTAAGATTCTTAGTAGCATGATTAGAATGACCTTAAATTTTTTATTTTCTATAGTTTGAGGCATACGGAAAAACAAATTATTATTTCTTATTTGGGCTATGGGGCAGTACATTAACTTGTAATCTTAATACCTGCATTGGTTTTGTTGATAACATTATAATTGGAATTGGGGCTGTAGCTCACAGTGTTGAATATAAACTTGATTTATTGTTGGCTATTTTACAGGAAGGGGAATGTGGGCTGGCTTGACTTGTTTAAGAAGACACTAAAGAAAGCCTTAACAAGTTTTAAAACAAAGTGATAGGGACATAACTGGATATTAATTTTTTGCAACAAACTAGCAATATTTGGGACTGCTGCATGCTGCACTGGTGTTATTTTAATTTACTATGATTTACTGTTATGCACTACTCCTGGCAACCCCTAATGGCTGCCTTTTGATTTTTAGGCAGAGAGGTAGTTT